>JABFQM010000310.1:0-40348 GCA_022816865.1 Zelostemma sp. ZL-2020 | reverse complement strand
GTTTTTCGAAATCATAGGAATTTTGTCGTGAACAACAATCAAGAAGAAATCGCTTTTTGCGCGTTGACAATAATTATTCTACACTCAAATAAAAGTTTTGTTAAAACAATCAACGACAAGAACAATTAACTTGTTTCCGATGCCCTAATTAAACTCCGTTAGAACCAAATGTTCTGTCCTTCAATTTCCGGCTCTTTTCGGTATTATTGGACTTTCGACCACATTTTTCGATAAGAAGTGAGTAAAAATAAAAATTTTGATAAGAAGTTTGAGTGATAATTTGAAAAAAGTACATTCTCGAAGTGAAATAGTATGAACAATTTAATAATCATAGTTCGCCGAATTCTTTCTATTCTTTTGAGAAAGTTCTTTGTTTTTGATGCCATGGTCATTTACCGATAATATTACACACCAGGGCGTGACAGTAAATTCACAAAAAACTCTACACTTAAATTACAGTGCCATCATGAAAATCGAAAACCGTACATTTACAAATTTTTCTGTCGTATCTGCCAGTCATTACGTTCAAAGATAATTAATTCGTTTTTGATGTCTACTCCGGCTGCTCTATAAGTTCACCGTTGAAGTTTGAAAATCATAGTTCTCGAGCTGCCCCCGAAAATTACTCTTCTACCAACTCAATACCAAGTTTTTGTAAAATTCATTCGACAGAATGAGAGTTATTACGCTCGTGTTGCTGGTTTTGTGCGCATTTAATGCGTGTACTGGGGATCATACTTCGAAAGAAGAACAATGTAAGTGTCGAATAAATTGGTATCTCACATTTTTTCGTGACTATTCCACGGCAAGTGAGACTTTATGTGTCTCGGTAATCGCAAGTCGTTTTTCAATCGCGGTTCCGTCATGGCTTCACCACAATTCGCGAAGCGCTTTCACAATACAAAGGAATTCTTAATTTCGGTTCGGAAATTTGTCCGAAAATGTGATTCAACATCTTTCAGGCAGAGGCATCGTTTCTTCAAGATTCGTTTTTGAAATTTGTTAGGTGATGAGAAAATGCGACGTAGCAAAATGTACGTGGCCATCAAACAACGCCGTGAAAAAAGATATCTCATCACGCGATAAAAATACGAATTAATTAACGGTTAGCTGCGTAGTTAGTTAATTGGTGACTTTAACGAGTACGTGCTTGTATGAAAGCCTTGCCTGGATAGAGTAAGAGAAAAGAATCGTAGATACAAAAAGTATGATAAAACAGTAAAGTTTCAAATAATCAGAAATTTTTATACCGAACGATAAATTGTTCCTTTTTTGCAATTCGCATGTCACGTAATTGCTCATGAAATTCTTTCTTCCCAAGAAATAAACAAAGTTTTATTCGAAAACGGCCAATTTCTTTACACAGAGTGACAAGAAAAATCTCTGAACTGCAAAACAATCTCGAACATAGCAATAAAAAATTATCAGATACATTTTCTCGTTTTCAGTTACAAAATGCCACAAATTGATATGCGGCAAGGACTTTTGTGATCCAGCAGATTGTCCTGATCGAGTAGCCTACTGCGAACGTAGTAGTGGAAACGTTTGTAGCTGTGATAAACCTACGAGCTCGAAATGGGACTCTCGCGATTGCCCGCTACGCAAATGCGGCAGCAATATATGTGATCCAGCAAAGTGCAAAGTTGTCCGACAAGTCGGTTGCATGGATGGCAACTGTAAATGTGCTTGGCCGGACAAGTATGATGAATAAAACGACGCAACATTACGTCGCTCTCCCTTCGCTTTTGCGTCGCTACTATATTTCCTTTATTTTTCAATAAAGTAGCTTGAGTTATTCTACAATGCGACGTGTTTTCTTTATAAAAGACCTTGCTTTGAGAATCCCATTTAATCCCATTCGTGAATAGGTGAAATTGTGACCGTCGATGGGTCAATAAGACAACAAAAATCTTTTAACTTAACTTGGCATGGCCTAACCAGAAAAACGCTCTGTCTGCACACTGAAAAAAGACAAACCTTTGCGAATAATATAAATCGGAGAAAAGCTGATTTACGAATTTTCTAGTTGCAGTGGCTCGGTCTGACTAGAGTCGGCCGTGTCTACTGCGCGATGAGGAATTGCACTACAGTCGATAAAGTCGGGATATAGTCAGACCAGGAGATAAAGTGCTAGTTCGCTGAAAGAAAAGCCGTACTTTTTGAGGATGGCAAGGAAAATGCCTGAGTTTTCCAGCGTTATACTTATTAATTACAAGGATTTCTTGACGTTTATATCGAGGGCGTAAATAACGGACCACATGAAAATAAACTAGCATAGTATGCAATCTACCCCTGATAGCACATCTGCCGGTAAATTTCATGTAAACGCCTGCGCACTCACGCGTTTGCATGAAATTTGATAGAAATTTAATAGCGCCTGCGTCCGCGTTTACATGCAAAATTTGTGTAAACGCGTTTACACGAAGTTTGATCAAATTGTACTCAAATTTTTAGTAAATACAAGTATTTGTTACTAGGGTTTTATTTATTTTTATCTTAATTATAATTATTTTTATAACGTGTTCCATCAAATAAACATAATATAATTACAGTTTAATTCAATACTTCGTCATTATATAAAAACTTCGAGTTTATGCATACATTTGGATATTTTTTCCGAAAATTAGCGATAAACATCGAACATTAAACGTTTTAATATACATAATTTGTAATGCTGGATAACTTTTGTTTTGATAATTTTTCATATTATTAAAAATTAACTTGCGAATAAATGAAAAAAGAAAAAATTGTCTTGACCGTTTACACAAATTTTACACAAAATCGCGGACTCAGGTGCGCGTAAATTTTGTGGCAGCGGTGTTTTCAGGGTACTATTATTATTATACCATCATATTTTAATAACGTATCGTGTTTCTAATCTAAACATTAAGATGAAAAACTACTCAATGTTCATAACACGCATTATCAAGGCAAGAAAACTATGTCAATCGATTTCCTTGTTTGTCTTTGATTTTTGTAGCATATCATTATAAAAAACCCACGTCGTCTATCATTGACGTCGCGAAGTTCTCTTCAGTTTCGAATTCTAAACGAACAAAAACATACATATTTGTTATATTCCTAACTGAAATACAAAACAAAATAAAGGATCGATTGAATTTCCTTTCTCGTCCGCCTGTGAAAAGATTTGAAAATTATAAGTGTTAGTCACGTTTGATTTCGAACGCGGGTGATGAAAGAAAGGCAAATAATGAATAAATTATCGGTTGCTCGTGGAGTGAGCGATATCGTCTTGGACTAAGAATTTCCTACACTCACAAACGGGTTTTAGGGCGCAAGCGCCTGCACAAAGCTTGGTCTCTCACGACCGATGCAGTTCGTTCCGCTTCTTTGTCATGTTCGGAAAATGAACAGGGTCCTGGTGCCACGTAAACTGATTCGTTTGCTCTCAAACGAAATTGTCAAAGCGTCGAAACGTAAAATTTCGCATGCATGCTTCCGTATCATTCGACAGGTATTTCAACTCACTTATTCGTAACAAAAAACGCTAATATTCTCGATGCATGCTTTTTTCTTTATTATATATACGTGTCATTTATCGAACGAGCGCGATAGCTCAGGAATTTTTGTAGAAGGAATTACGAGAAATGTAAACCCAAGCGGACAATGAAGTTTTTCGAGTAGACAATTAAAGAAGACGAAGAATGGAGCGGAATTTTCAAATTTATCTCGAAAGATTGCGAATCCGTTAGCTCGTAAATTTTTGAATTTATGGAGAACGCATTTGTAATGCTTTTGGTTTTTTTTCTTTCATTTCCTTTATCTCTATTCCACATTCCTTTGTCCTTTTACTCGGAGCATCGTCCAATGCTATCGACTCGGCTAAAAATAAAAGTCTCCTGCGTTTTTCTCGAATGTTTATTGATGGTAATTCATTACTCACTGAAAAAGAGATCTCTTGCAAGCAGAAAAAGTACAGTCTGCAACATTAATGTCTTCTCCGTCGTAATTCAAATCGAGAGTTACATTGACGTTTTTTACGGTGCCCCATAAATAAAAAAGGAAGAAATTTTTCATATCCTTATTATGCACGCCGAATCTTTTAGAGCGGAATTTCATTCTATATTTTTGAACTCTTTTGCGCCCGAAAATTCTATCTTAATTTTAATAAATATAGTTCTAATAATATAATTATTATTAATATCGAATATTAAAAAAAAATGTATTCAAGGTCTCGCCGTGCAAAGATCGATCGACGGAAAACCTGCAGTTGTGTTTTAATTCAGGAGTGGGCGCATATAACGACAATTTTGCCGCACTCTCTAAATTCCTTGGAGTGAAAATCCACTCCATTGGAGTGGATTTCCACTCCAGCGAAGGGTGGGAATACCGCCAGTCCCCTTGGAGTGGAATTCCACTCCAATGTCATAGTGAATTGACCACTCCAAAATTGGACAGAAAAGTTCACTATTGTTGGAGTGAAAATCTTGAAAATAACGAAAAAACTATAATTTCGGGGTATTACGTCATCCAAAGTAACCATAATTCACTTCAGGTATTTTTACAAGCTATATACATTTTTTATCGCAGAAAAAATTTCTAGAACATATGGGATTTGAACCCAGGACCCTACGCTTACTAGCTTAGAACGCACGCCATTACACTACCAGACTCACTGCTTATGACCAAGATTCGAATACAATATAAGCGGCAAATTCACCCTAAACTGAAGTGAAGAATTCGCTCCAATAAAACTGGATGATCCACTTCAATAGGAGTGGAATATTCACTCTTAACAGGAGTGAAGAATTCGCTCCAATAGAATTGGCTTATTTACTCCATTAGGAGTAGAAGATGCACTCTAATAGATTGAATTTTCAACTCCAACTAGGAGTGATAAATTCACTCTCGAAATTGGAGTGAAACTTTTCACTCTTTTGATTGGAGTGAAGATTCCCAATCCATTGGAGTAAAAATCCACTCCAAGCAGAGTGGTTGGACCAGCCACTCCACAGTTGGAGTGACTAATTCACTCCAAGGAATTTAGAGAGCATAAAATAAAAAAAAAAGCGCGCCGAAGTAAAAGATGCTCCCACTCCCGAGTCAAAAGCATGACGGATCATTTCTAATGTGCTATTTTTCTTTCGCGCTTTCTTTTCAAGTTTACGACATTGCTTTGACACGATTCTTCAAATAGAACTTTAAAAACGCGATGAAAGTAATCTAATTATACTCGAGAAAAATTTCGTTGAAAAAGGGTTAACAAAATCGATATTATATCGAAATAAAAGTAATTTGAAATTTTCTTTTCTCTCTGAATTTTTGCTTATTGTTAATTTTATTTTGTTCGTAAAATCAATTCAAAAAATATCCGAATTCCTCGTTCGGTTTTCAAACAAAACGCTATAATTTTGCAGTAGAATTAGTGAAATAAAATATTATAAAAATATAAAACGTAAAGAATCTAACAAAAGATCGCCAAATTCGTGTTGATAAAAAAACCGTTTTATTAAATAAACAAAACAATGTTTGACTGATATTTAAAAAAATTTTCACGGAAAAATGCACGTTTTTTCGATACAGTTGAAAACAAATGTTTTTTAATATCGTTTTAGTTGTCGTCTGAAGCAATCTGGAGATCGTTTTGGAGCCGACAGCAATTAACGCCGTATAAGTCCTGCCTCGGTACATATTTCAATTGCATTTTCAACTTCACTTCCACGCAGGTAAAATAAAGAAATTTACCTCTCGTAACTACAAATATATTTTATTGTGTACTAAATATAATGAATAGGAAGACGAGGCGGAATTATCTCGTTGTACAATGATTTCTCTGAACTGGTTTTTGATAGTTTCTCGGTCGTGAAGAATTTTTTCCGTATCTTGTAGACTTCGTGACACTTCCCGCTTGCTGTACTTAGCTTCCTCCGTATCAAATACTTTCACTGGTACAGATGTTGTCCCCACCATGTAAGCTTCAAGTTTATGTGTACACTTAACAATATGTTTTATTTCGCTTCGATGTTGACTAAACAAACTAATTAAATTTTCCATAAAAGAGTCTTAATTTTAATGGCTGGAGGAATGCATAAAAGTAATTTTATGGAGATTTGCACATTTTTTATAGTTCATTTAAAATTGTATGAACAATTTTTCTGGTATTTCTCTACGTAACAATTAACTGTGATGTCTCTGACTGTGTAAGTGTCACGCGGAATGTTTTTCAGTGGTTCTAATGTTTTTACCGTTATCTTTCTTCTGAAACGGAAAAAAACTAGTTTTCATCTTTGGGAAAAATTTTATTTATTTATTGCTTTTCGGGTCTTTTTTTCATCGAACGTGAAAAAATGTTGCTTTTTCAAATGAAGCGATTTCTTTTCCATACTTTGTTAATATTTCGAGTCGATCTTCATCAGTTTTATACCGAATTATTCGAAAAATGTATTTTTAGAACCGAAAATGCATGAAATGCAGAATAAAATATCTCGACTTCCGAAATAGAATATCTCCTTAAAATTAGGGACTTGTTTAATGAACGAGTTTAGAGTAAGAATGTTTTAATTAGCGCGATGTATTTAAAAATTTTACCGCCGATTTAACGATTGATTTCGCAAGAAATCGAGGTACCGAGTTCGATTCCCTAAAGCGATATTTTTTTTCAGTCGCAACTTTTCGATCTCGTACGAATTCCTGCGGGCGAATAAGAATAAATGAAAATAAAGAGCGAAAAAGTAGTTTTTCGAATGGTTAAAAATCGTGCCTTTATTTATCGTAGATATTTGTTTCAATGGCGAATAATACAGCATTTAATAAACACGAGTTAGAAAGGTACGCACGAAATAATATCTCACGATCTAATTCGTGGAAACTCTGACCCAATCCAATACTTTCTCACCTGAGGTCATTTACGCGTCTCGCTCTATTTATAAAATAAAATCGCACGATTACAGACATAGACAAAATTTTCCCACTTTAATGTCCGTTTATTGAATTGTCAAACATTCGCTGGATCCCCCAAAATCAATTTCTCATGTAGTGTAAAAAATGTGAGAGCGCGTAATTCATAATTATACTCGTTTGCATTTTTTCCAAGTTTTTAAATTTGGCGCTTCATGCATGTAACGCCCTCTGTGAGTAGATATTCGATTCGAGATTCGATATTCTCGATGTCGAACGCGCAGTATCTGACGGAGATGAAAGATACCTAAGCAAAGTCAACCCGAGTTCGGTTGCAATTTGCATCGCTGCTTCGAAAAAGTTTGCAATTCTGTCTCTCAGACTGTCTCAGACGACGCCGCATCATGCGTTTTCCAACGTGCACAAGAATCATAATATTAGCTGTTGCTAAAACACGCCAATTATCGCGAATGTGAACATGATCATCAATTTCTTCAAATTCCTGTACAGTGGCATTTCGCACGTTCTAAATTATTGGACAATGGAAAAGGTACGTTAACCTCACGCACTTCGATAAATTCATCAAAACGGCTTCTTTTTCCTAAATTCTCTTCCAGCAAAGTTTTTTTCGATAATAATCATCCGAAAATTTCTTTCGCCCCGGTAAAAACTGATTTTCGAAACAATCGAAGTTTGCCCGAATTCCAAATAATCAGTATCGATCAATTTGATGCGATTAAGGTGCTAAAAACATCAAGATAGAGTTTCACAATTTGATAAGGCGACAATTTCGTATAATCGATCCATGACGAAAAATAGCAGAAACGTAAACACTGATTCTCCCGCCATTTAAAAACCGGAAGTCAAGCAACAGCGTGAACTACTTCCAGAAATCGAACAATCAAATTCAAAATTCCCAAAAACCGTCTCAAATTCCGCGTGGTAATCCAACCCCTCCCCCCTTTCGTTTTGGCAAAAATCTCGGAAAAGTTCACAAAATTCAAAGTCCGCGTCGAGCAGAACCAAAAATCCAGCGTTGCCAACTTTCGAGTTCCTCTCGGCGATTGCAAAGTTGGCCTCTCTGGGCAGCGCTGGCCAATCGATATTCAGTGGATCGCGACAGATCACGACGTCAGACCGTTATCATACGACACAACGTCAGACGTCACTATCGCACTGGAAAAGTTTGCATTAAGAGAGCACGAAACGAGAAAAGACGTAAGTAATCCCGAGAAAGCGACGTAGCTGAAACAAAAGCTGAAATAGTTGAAATTCGCGCGCGCGTGCGTCTTACCTTTGGAACCTGATGCTCCTCAGGCACTTTCCAAGATGGCCGTCGGTTCACGCACAAGGCCTTATGGCGCACGAACGACAGCGCGCTAAATGCTCCGATTATCGTCCCTCCGTACCCTCCTGCGACCGAGCGCATTCAACAGGCAGTTCCGTGTAACGAAGCATCCTTTCAGGGTGCTCGTTTATTCGTATCTCGCGGCGGACTCGGCGTTGTTCGCCCTCGTTGTCCAGTGGCAACGTCCAGGGTCCGTTGACGCAGCTCCAGGTAGCTTTTTCCCGTCTTCTCGATCATTTTTTTACCTTCGATTCGAAGACGCCTTCGATCGAGGCTTTTTTTCACTTCGAGAAGAACGTAAATTTTACGAAAAAAAAAATGCGCCCCGGAGTTGTAGTCCTTTGACGTTTAGGTTGAAAGCACGTTTGATAAACTCGCATTGCGCCCACATTTTGCAGAGTTTAATGAACAGATGTCATCGTCATCGTTCTCGAAAAACGCTCAATTAGTCATTCCACAAGCATCACCCTCATGCTCCTGGATATCATCCGTCGTCGGTTTCTTTTGGAATCAAGTTAGCCTGTTTCGCCTGCCGAACGTGAGTATAATGTTCCTGGCTCTAAAACGATGGTACTTTGACTCCCGTAATTATCGCTCGACTGCCTGTTGTCGTTAGACGCTCATTCCTCGATTCACTTTTCTACATTCCCATGATTCCCACGTTTCGCGCGACGAATTACGGATTAAAAATCCGACCTAGCTATCGTAACGTATGTAATTCATGCAGAGAATTGCCAGGACTTAAAAACGAGTATTACTAATGAGGAAAACTTTATTGTAGATGCCGCGAAGCAGAAGACGTCCGCATTCTCCGAATCGTTCCCGCTCGAGTTCCAAATTCGCTGGTTCTCCGCAGTGCGACCCTAAGCGCCGGAGGATCGAGAGTCAGCAGACCAAAGCTTTGTGGAAACAAACCAAGGGTACTTACAGGTAAGAAATGGGAAGGTTCAATTTCATACTCGAGCTGCAGTTTTTAGATACTTAGCGATCGTGATTGGCAGAGTTGAGAAGCGGAGACTTGGTTCCAGTGGGGTAAAAGCGGTGGGTGTGAGCCAATCGCGACTGAGGTTGCCAATTCCTTCCCCCGCTAGGAAAGCCGGCGATTGCGCGCGTTATGCCGAGCTCTTTTCCACGAGTTCCTCATGGCTATCAGCCACAGTCGGTGCGCTCGGGCTCGAAGAAGCCTGGACGAGTTCGCGCTCTTATCCCGTTTGCGTCGAAAATTCGCTGTCGCGATTCGTTCTTTAAAGAGACAAATTTCCTCTTGGCCTCCTTTTCCGAGGTGAACAAAGGACGCTTTTTTTAAAAATTACTTTGGCGCAGAATCTTCGATTGACCCACATAGGGCGTCTCTTTTATTCCAAAAATCCTTGTCAAGGCTGTTGGACGAGATCCAAGACTGAATCGCTGAAAGTGCATAATTCCTATCGCCCACTTGTTCTACATTAGCATATTTGCATGATTCGAGATGTGAATTTAAAATCCTGGTTTTTTCTAGTGGCGAACGAGTTTTGCGATCACGGCAACATGAACTCGGCACGAGCCAGGAGAGGCGCTACAAACGCAGTCATCGGAGATCTCCGAGCAGCGGCCGGCAGCATTCCTACGTTCATCCTCATCGAGAACGCGACCGAGACCGTGATCGTGACCGGCAACATGTAGCGCATCCGACGTCCTCGAGGCGTACCCGGGGACATCGTCACCATGCTTCCTCGTCGCCGAGTCAGGAACGACATCGGCACCGCTCGCCGACCACCAGGAGTCCGGTAAGTTCGTAGGATGGATTTTGTATCGTTGGGGACACACTAAAATTACACTTACTCTTATCCGACATCGCAGTCATGCACAACGACGACTCATATCGAATGTATAACGGTTAATCATCAGTTTTCGCGCGTCACTTATCGCTAGGGTATTGTCAGCTGTTGTCGAACGAAAAGGCGGAATTTCCATTGTTATTAATGTTCTTGAAAATGTTAGAAAATGTTTAAGGAACCTTCCATCCAACGCGCCTACGCTAGGCGAGGTTGCTCCATTCATTATCGAGTAACGAGCTGCGATAAGCGAATGCCTCGTCGTTGTCGTGGGTTAATCGAGGGCGATCCTACGCGAATGTCGCACCTCGACGTCAATGAAAGGCCGCGACGATTGCATCGCGTCGGAAAAATACCAGTCGCTGTGAAAATTGTGCCTCGAGCAACGAAGTTCCTGGAAAAGCCGACTCGGCATTGCTCGTCCTCTTCGTTTCTTTCTTCCGCGGCCCGTGCGCCGGTTATTTCGGAACGACGACTATTTTCGAGGGGAACCAGTCATGCGGCGGCTCTCGCCGAGCTGGCAGTACGAGCCCGAGTCGGATGGCGTTCACGTGGTTTCACGGGATCGTTGAAAAAATACCAAGTGACGTCGTTGTTCTTTCCGGTTCCATGAAAAAAAAGGAGTAGCGAGTGTTCCGGGTCGCCGCTGAAACGATGCTTGTCATCGCGCGGGTACCGAGAAACGGGAAGAAGAAAGTTGGATACCTGCTTCCAGAAATAATCGCAGTCCCGGCCGGTTGACACGAGGGAGTGGCAAGCTTAAGTCATTAATTCCGAGTGTTCTTTTTCCTCGAGGGATGTATAAAACGAGCCGCCAGGATTTCGGGTTGTACCCGGAACCTGGGACTTCGTGGCCGAGGAATGCCTGGGGAGGCTGGTTGCAGCAGGTCATCGCGGAACGCGAGTTCGAGAGGAAACTCGACGTTACTCCGGAATCCGACGCTTCGATCTACGAGGTAGCTCGGGTTGTGACGATGACCCGGATTTCGTTTCAGCTCCCGGCACGCGCGTGCGATAACAACGTTCCAAATCGCGGATTTTTCGTCACATATTCGCGCATGCGCTCTGCCCAAATGCACGTTGTATTAATACACGGAATGGATCCAGTACTACGATGGCTCATTTGTATCGGAAACAATTAGGATTTTGGGTTATTGAAAAGTAGCTGAAGAGGATTTTTTTTCACTTTTTTTTTTCGTCCAGGAAATCCGTTGCTTTATTTTGTTTTGTTTGATGTAGGACGTTGAACTTTGGCTATTCGCGAATCCCTACTTTACCCGCTTTGATTTTGCATTGCGAAAATCCGTCGGTAAAACGGGAGTTTATTAATACTAATTTGAGATTTACCAGTTGAGCTGCTTTTTTTTAATCCAAGTTGGTTTGATTTCAGTCGACATTTTCGAGGGTCACGCGCGCGCCTCTTGCAAGTATTTATATCGGCTGATTTTCAGATTCGAGGAAACTCATCGAAGAGCAGCGTTAACGATGATTCTCTTATGAAGCATGACCTTGCCGCCATCCCTTGCTTTATTAATAGGACACGCGTCCGCGAAGCCGCCCACTCGAGCTGACCGTTACAGATCGACTATTGCTTCGCGTACATCGAATCGTTGCATAAAAGTATAATTAAAAAGCCAACGATGCGCTTCCTCCGGCGAACCAGAGGACCAACGAGGAACCAGCGGCCGAGGAAATCGATTTCCTCGCGCTCCTCGGGAGAGACTTCCGGAAACTTCGCAACAATGATCTTCCGAAGGCGCCAAAGTTTTCTCGAAATTTCGTTTCCGTCGCGCGACTCGCAAGAGTCCGCCGACTTGATTCAATTTACGTAATTCGCGTCGGCCTTTCTTCCTCCGTTTTCTCCCTCGTCTCTTATCCGTCGAATCTCTATTTCCATCTCTTACCTCGTCGCGCGACGTTGCGAGAGAGCACGCATTATTCGTTGGAACGCACACAGCGCTACCCGATATTTTTAGTGCAGTCAGCATTCGGCGGGGCGGACCGTTCGTCTCGTCTTCGACGGTCGTTATCGTCGTCGTCTTTGACGTCGCCGTGGCCATCGGCATTGTCATCGTCGTGATGCTTCTCGCGGAATTATCGCGGCTCGAGAAATATCCTTCCTCAGTTTTCGGTGATTTTCCGCCTCGCGAACGGTCATGTTTATCTTCACACCCCACGATAGCGCGTCGACGAATCGCCAGCGCCAGCAACAGCAACACCAGCCGAGCTCCTCTGGCTCAAAACCGCGCAATCGTTACGCGAGGTCTTCAACCACTAGCGTTACTCAACTGCTCAGCAATTCCTGTTCCAGCCTTTTCCAGAAACTGACGACCCGCGTTGGAGGCCTTGGCTTGACAGGGGTCGAACGCGGTGCAACCGTCACCAGGAGCAGCACTTCTAACGAGAAAAAGTACCTGGAGCGTTATGCTTCTAAAAGGTACGAGCCAGAGGAAGGGAAATTACATGGGAAGCGTCAAGAGCGCGACCGCAGCCGTCATCGACGCGAGGACAGTCCTTTCGTCAGAGATGACAAGACCTTGGAATCTTCGATGCAAAGGAACACCTCGAAGAACCCGTCCACGGCTCCAGTCTTGCTCAGCGAGAAGGCTTATCCCTATGTAAGCGCGAGCCTCTCGGGGAAGGATAATCCGCCACTTCTCGAGAAAACGTCCCCGGAAGTTCAGCGGAACGATAGGCGAAGTTTAGTGACTTCAGGATCGTCTTACACGAAGCACAAAGTCGTGGAAAGCCGCGGGAGCAGGAAGGTCAAGAATCATCGAAGCGGGAAAAGCGAGCAGCTCGAACGGAGCGCTTCGTTTTCCTCTAGGTCGAAGAAAAATGATCCGGTTTGGGTAAAGGATGCGGATAATCGGCGGAAAACTGCGGAGAAGGAGAATGGTTTTTGCGAAGAAACGGATCCTGCGATCGTTGAAAGGGAAGCTAAGCGTAAAGAGATTCAGGGTTTGATTGAGAAGTATTCGGTGCTCGATTCTCGACGACGGGGGTTGATTAAAGATGCCGTTCAAGAACCCAGTACCACCGATATCATCGCCAGCAAGTATCAGAAGAACAGCATTAACAATCGCGCGAAAATTGCGAGCAATAACGAGGCGAACGCAGCTGTAAGTTTATCTCGTCGGTCGACGAAAACAGAATGACGGCGCGAGCTGTCAAACCTTTTTACACGTATTTTTGGGGAAGATGCTGCTTTTTGGCTTTTCCAAGCACTAACGAATTCCTTGCGTTCCGTGCATTTCTCGGGAATTCATGTTGTCAATGAATCGAAACGCGGGTAATACGATTTTATTGATGCGAATGTATATTGATATGATGAGCTTGGGCGACTTAATGAGGTCATTTGACCCCATTTCGATGTTATATTAAGAACTCTTTAACGCAGTGTTTATCCTACATATTTGACCAGCGGTCTTCTCTCTCGATGCTCGAATTAAAAACACGTTAGTATCCTTGAAAAATAGATTTATTGCTCGGCCAGCGCATTGCCTGCCAAGTTGAAGCTGCGCTTGCATTTGTGACCCTCGAGAGCTTTTTTTTTCGTTTTCAAAACAACCTGTTCCATCGTCAACAGCTGATAAATGCACGGAAACCGATAACGCGGCGCCCTAAACATTGTCAGTCTCGCTAATTTCTCTCTCTCCGTTTTCTTTCCACGAGGGCATTTCTTCGAGGGGGGAACGAATGGAGATTAAAAAGAGGCTTTTTTGGTTGTTTTAGCACTCCCTCCTCGAAGAGTCTGATTTTTAGCCGGATTTAGATGGTCTAAAAATAGCATCGAAGAGAGAAAATAGTATGAAAAATGGGAGACGAGGAAGAAGCGATTCTTGAGGTTCGACAATGCATCGAGCATTTAACGAGTAAAACATTGCGATATGAGTCTTTTTTTTTAATACGCATGTACCGTCACTCACACAACAGAAACATTCTCGCGCGTACATACATATATAAATACCTCTCATTCGGAGTATTTATGTATGCATGTAAAAAAAGAATTGCAAAAAAAAAGAATAGTTTTATCATGAAAATGATAAAATGTAAGAGCGTTTCGATTCGTAACCGCAACTCTCTGACTTGGCAAACCATTTTGCCCTCTCCCCTTTCTCTCTGATTGTTGGGTTACCATCTCCGTTGTAATGGAATGGATTTGGATATGGATTTGGAAATGGATTGGATTGGTACTCATGGATCGTTTCATGACGACGATGACGACGATAACGTTGAATGTGGACCCTGATAATGTCCTCCGTTACGCTCGTTCATTCGTCCATCCGTCGAATCACGCGTTTCTCGGCCTGGGCTGTCTCTGGTTACTGTGACGATGGATGCGTCGATGCTGACGGTGACGCTGACGGTGACGATGACGGTGACGACCTTGTGCATCTGGTTGAACGCTGCTACCCGGGGCTCGTGCGAACGCTGCTTGGAAAACGAACGACGCGCCTGCGAATCCGAACATATACCGATACTTCGATCAATAGACCCCGCGACCTCCCTCCGTCGAGGACGACGAAGACGGCCACCTTGTTTATCAATCCGGCGACGTCCTGGCAAATAGATGTTCGTGAATACGTGATTACAATCATTGTAGTAGATTTAAGCAAGCCCTGGATTTCGATAGCATTATATCGATTCGAGGGCTACTACGGTATCCATCCAAATAACTAGTTTCTCTATCTATCATGCTCTTTTTTCCCGCTCACTTCACTGGTTCTCGTCCTCTATTCCATCTTCCTTAACTTGAAAATTGCAAGAAAGTTGTGAGAACAGTTGATGAGGCTCTTCTTCGGGTTCTTTTGATTTTTGATTAAAATTTTTTACTTTTGATTTTAGATTTAACCTATATTTGTGGGTTTTCCTGATACCGAAGTCAATTGTTTCAACGAAGAAATAACGTACCTTATCCAACACCAAATTTACCCGAGCCGGCGTGTACTCTCGACGAGCGGAGAAAGGTCGCGTGTTCGGCCGACTCGGAATTCGTTTGCCCGCTTCTCGAGAGCACGTTCCATTTATGCGAAACGGCATTCATTCAGTTCCTTTTATTCCTTTTCGTTCCCTCTCCTTTTTCTTTAAGCATTTTTGTTTCTCGTTCTTTCTTCTTCCGACGAAAAATGCCAGTATTTTCTAATTACAATCGCTGAGAAAAAGTGGATTGTCTTTGATTTCTATTTCGGTAGATACATTTGATTAAACGAGAACGGTATTAACGATGTAACTCGGTGGGTAACAGTATACTAGTACAAAAAGAACGAATGCTGTTTCGCGGGTTGGGGCGATATGGTTCTTCGAAAAGAATTTGAGAAAAAGAAAAGATTTGCGTCCTAAATACGTTATTTTGCCGCAATTGTTACAGACCGAACGTCAAAGGAAACCAGCGCTTTTGCGTGAAATCTCGTTTTTCTTTTCTGTTTTCTGAGCTTTTTCACATGATTATTTGCTCGTACAAGAGAAAGCGGTTTCCGTGTACGTGAGGTCCGTCGCTGCATCGATACTTACCGTCTTTTTTGATTTGCAGATAAAATACTGGCCACCCTAGGAGAGGGTACCTTCGGCAAAGTTGTCAAAGTTAAGGATCTGCAAATGTAAGTGAGCCCCTCAACATTAGCATCTAACGCGTACGGAAGCACTTGAAATAGCTGCCAACGGGCTGTTGTAAATTACGCGCGCTCGTTGCAAATATAACACGACCTTGCGCTTTGTTTCTCGAAACGTGCGTATCCTCGACCGTGCTCGAACGTCTAGATCATTGATAAAATGTCGATAAAAATGCATTCATTCATGCGCGCATTTCGAGTCCCGCGTTAACTTCCATTTATGCCGGAAAGGTATCTTTTCGACTCTTTGCTACAGTTCGCTTGCGATTCATTGCAGGGATCACACAATGGCGCTGAAGATCATCAAGAACGTCGAGAAATATCGGGAAGCGGCGAAGCTCGAAATCAACGCCTTGGAAAAAATCGCCGCGAAAGACCCGGATGGCCAACAGTGAGTTACACTTCGACTGGCGAGGAATGAAGAAAATTTAATTGTTTCGTTTTCTTGCAGCTTGTGCGTCAAAATGCTGGATTGGTTTAATTATCGGGGCCACATGTGCATCGCTTTTGAAATGCTTGGTCTGAGTGTCTTTGACTTTTTGGTGAGTTTTGCGAGTTTGCATTTTTTTCGTTCATCTTCTGATGCAATTGTTCTGATTTTACAGAGGGATAACAATTATCAACCTTATCCTTTGGACCATGTAAGGCACATGGGGTATCAGTTGTGCTACGCCGTTAAATTCCTTCACGATACTAAATTAACGCACACGGATTTGAAGCCGGAAAATATACTCTTCGTGGATTCGGAATACGACACGACTTATAATAGCAAAAAGGTAGGCGGATCGAGGAACGCGGAGCTGGAGAAGATGAGAATAAGACGAGAGACAAGTTTCTCAAAACAGTTTCGTGTTTTCAAGCGAAAAGACGTGAGGCGCGTCAAGAGGACGGATATCAGGCTTATCGACTTTGGCAGCGCCACGTTCGATCACGAACATCACAGCACAATAGTCAGCACGAGGCACTACAGAGCACCAGAAGTCATTTTAGGCAAGTTATCGCTATTATTAGATGGTCGTAGAAGATGTTGCAATGTTGTAATGTTTCCATGTTTTTGGAATTGCAGAATTGGGTTGGTCACAACCTTGCGACGTTTGGTCGATCGGCTGCATTCTTTTTGAATTATATCTTGGAATCACGCTGTTTCAAACTCATGACAATCGGGAACACCTCGCGATGATGGAGCGCATATTAGGAGTGATTCCGAGTCGAATGGCTCGTAAGACCAAGACAAAGTATTTCTACCATGGTAAATTGGACTGGGACGAGAAGACGTCTTCGGGGAGATATGTACGCGATAATTGCAAACCCTTGCATGTGAGTTTATTGTCACTCGATGGAATGTTTTTTTAATCTGAGAAAAGGAGTTGTAAAATTGTGATGTATTTTTCAGAGATATCTTTTATTGGATGACGATGAACATAGACAATTGTTCGATTTGATACAAAGGATGCTGGAGTATGAACCGACGCAACGGTTGACGTTAAAGGATTCTTTGACGCATCCGTTCTTTGACGCATTGCCGGAAAATCAAAGACTGACGGATCCCAGGGCGGCTGGTGATTCCCAACAGTCACACGAACGATCGCACTCGCTCTCTCGATGAAGCTAGGAAAGGGACCGACCTCCTCCTTGGGCAAACAGCAAATTTTTGCTACATCGCAAACGTTTCGTCGCTGCGAATTTTGACGTTTACGGGTTCTTTAATGATTACGGAAGCTCGAATTTCCTTTGGAAACGATAGCCGGAATGAAAATGATGTCTCTGCCCAGGCGAGCGAAACAGAGTCCCGTAATTGGATCGTTAAATCAATATTTTCTGTACATTTCATCGTTTCATCTTCATAACTTTATAAACAAGATTCAAGTAAAGATGCTCATAGCAATTTGTTGAGTTTGCTCTACTTTGTACATTCGCGATAATCGAGTGAGACAACGACGCTATATTTCATTCAGCTCATTTATAAATTAGGATAGTTACCAGTTTCCCGTTAAGAGATATCCCATCGTATCTACGATGAAAATGGTTAATGTTAGCGATTATGAATATGTAAATTTTCTAACTTGAGATTCTTTTGGAAAGAACGTTTCTTCCTTGTTTTTTAAGATACCTTCTAATATTGATTTTGACAATTTTCGAAATTGTAATATTTTTCGTTGTGCTGAAAAAATGCGATTCGGTACTTGGTAGGAAATGTCATTTTTAGACAGGTTTTATTTTCCGAATAACCTAGGCTAAAATACAAAATGCTGTACATAATATAGATTCACTCGCGACGTGGACATGGCTTTTTATAAGATGTACAATTTCTTTCAGTTTTACAGAATAAGATTCTTTATTGCTTTAGGTGCGCTTATAAAATACATGAAATACAAATTGATGTATTTTCACGATGTTTCCGAAGCTCTTTGGCACCTCTTTCATTTTGACTTATCCACTCCTGGATGTTCTTTTATCATTATGATTTTATTACATTTTTTGTTATTTTGTTTTAGTTTTAAAACAATTAAACCAGCGATTTCAGGTGCCTGAATATTGTACATTCAGACGGCTTCGGAGTGCTCATAAGTCGAAGGAAATTTTGTCACAAATGTGGGGCTTTAGAAAATTTTACATAAGTTTTAAATTAAGTTCATTGAATATGTTTCAATGCCAAGTTTGATTAATAAATAACAATAAATTACTCATCGATCATTATTTTATCCTTGGAGTTATCGAAATTTTTCAAATTTACGCGCGTTTGTCAATTTCTACGACACTTCCTTTTTTTCTATCAGCAAAGACATTTTTTTATCCATTCAAGTTCACTTGCTAAAATGGCTGGAAAAGTAACTGCCAAAATCGGACCGTCGATCCTGAATGCGGATTTGAGTCAATTGTACGACGAGTCCCAGCGACTCCTGGACAGCGGAGCGGATTATTTGCATCTCGACGTCATGGATGGTCATTTCGTTCCTAACCTGACATTCGGTCATCCTCTCGTCAAATGTCTTCGGAAGAAAATAAAAAATGCCTTCTTCGAGACGCACATGATGGTATCAAAACCAGAACAGGTGAAACAATAAACTCGCCGATTGTTCAAAAACAAAAAAAACATTTTAGAATGCGCTGTCACGTGCGTTTAAAGCGCATGCCCGAAAACGAACGTTTAAAATTCACGTGCTCAAAGTCCGATTCAATGAATTTGTAGAACATTTTTCTCGATGTTGACTTTTTGGAAATTTTGTTTAGTGGATCGAGCCAATGGCAGATGCTGGAGTTGATCAGTACACGTTCCACGTTGAACCCGTGGATGATGTGCCCTTGATTTGCAGGAAAACCAGGGAAGCTGGAATGAAGGTACAAATTACTAAAAATGCTGCAAGTTCGTGAATTAACATTTTGCATTTGATAAGGTCGGAGTCGCGTTGAAACCAGGAACACCGGTAGACGTGGTAGCGAACTACATAGATTTAGCCGACATGGTGTTGGTGATGACAGTCGAGCCAGGGTTCGGAGGACAGAAATTCATGGATTCCATGATGAAAAAGGTCGAGTGGTTGAGGAAAAATTACCCGGGTTTGGATATAGAGGTTGACGGCGGCGTGGGACCCGACACGATACAAGCATGCGCCAACGTGAGCATAATTCCCAGCAAAAGAGTTACACGTTTTCAACGGCGTGACTAATTTTCCGTTATTTCCAGGCTGGCGCGAATATGATAGTCTCCGGCACGGCGGTGATAGGCTCTAGTAATCCAGCGAAAGTAATACAGCAACTGAAAGACACAGTGAACACGGCGCTGAATAAATGAATGTGAAATGACCCGACGAGGAATATTTTCAAGAAAAAAAGGATTTCACTCGAGTACAATTTATTAACGAAGAAACACACGCGTTCTCATTTCGTTTCAACTTTCATCGCAAGAATGAGTCAAGTCCGAGCCATTTTTCTGCAGCTCGGGATTTTTGTAATCTAAGAATTGGTTGTTGGTGAATGTCGAAAATTTCGGGGACAGTTTGCTCCTCAGTTCGGCTAACGACACCAAAATTGCCTCTTCTGTGCGAATCGTTCTGGAGCCCTGCATGGGACAAGTATTCAAGTATTGATGGAATATTAACGAAGGGTCGTCCACTTCCAGATTCGGGTCAGCTTCCAGGGCAGTTTCTAAGCCAGTTAAACCACCGAATACAATCAACGCGTGATGATACTTCAGACTTCTTTCATCGATGTTATCTACCGGCGAACCTTTGTCCGATGTCCCAATGGTCAAATCGTAGCCTCCCTTGTATGGGCATTTAGAAAAAATGTCGGACAAACTGCTCGCCAAAGTTACCGAGTAACCCCAGTAAACTCCGCTTTCCAGTTTGGGCGTGCTCGGCGAGACCACGAAGCCTTTGATCTTTTTAGTATTCTCTTGGCCAGCTGGAATATTCACGGTGACTCGCAGTCCCGGCGCCAGAACTTTGTCCACGTGGACATTGTTAAGTAGACCCACGTTCACTTGAGAACCATGGCCGGATTTCAGGAGTTTGTTCGTGACGATTCCTTCTCGAAATAACGACACGTCGTGCTGTCTCAGGTGATGAGGCGAATCCAACGGATTCAATAAACCAGCGTACTGCAAATAAAAGTTTCGGAGTAAAAATTCTGATATCAAGAAATTGACGAATCAATTCGAGTTTTGTTGGAATGCAAACGTTTGAAAATGTGGAAAAGATGAATTTTGAGAATTTTATCGATCTATTTGAAAGGTAACCTGTAAATCCTGGTGCAGGGGAAAAAAGAACTTTCGTAAATATTGAGGGCACTCCAAATACTGCAGAATCCTGGCCAATTGTATGCAGCTGCTTCTTCCCACGCCCAAAACGTCGTCTTTTCTGATTTTCTTTTTATCGCCTTCGGTGACGTCCCCCACGTCGTCGAAAACTATGACCTCGTCGGCTTTGTAAATGCAGGCCGCACGTGCTATTTGGCCCGCTAAATAAGTCCGCAATTCCGCCGATTGCGCGTTCTCCAGGATCGACCCTGGCACGGCTATGCTCAAGGTCGAAATTTCCTCCCTTGCGTTTTTGATCGCGATTTGTGCTTCGACCGCGATCGCTGCTTTTTCCTGTTTTTCATCGTCGATCTTGGCTTTCTTCACCAACTTTTCCTCTTTTCGCTTTTTCCGATCCTCTTTACGCTGTCTGTTGTATTCTTTCCATCCCGTACCCTGGGGTTTCACTTGTAATTTACTTTTTTCATCCATTTATTAAATTTTCGGAATAAAAACAGGGAAATTGTAGGTTATAGCGATGGTAAACAAAAATGGCTGCCTTTGCGCAGTTCGGGTTTTAGCGGGAATTTTTTGAATTGGGCGAAGGGTGACGAAAATCGATATTCTGAATAAAAATATGTTTTATTGTGTACAAAGTATTGTGTACATGAAAACGTAGCTCGTGAGTCATGCCTGGCGGAAAGTCGAATTCCCACAGCGAAAACACGCATGAAAAGTCGCGTTAAAAATGAAATGAATCATTCGTTACGCTCTCAAAACTGGCAATTACGCTCGGCAATTACGCTCGTAAATTGCTTACCATCAGACCCTGAAACAAACACGCTGGACCATTACTTTGTACTTTTAGTCATCAGCGGCCTCGCGTTGCTTTCAGTGTCTTCGCATCCAAGACGAAACAATCCTGTATCTAATAAGTTCTTTTTCAATGAATGATAAGATTCGTGATAACGCAAACTGCAGTCTTCTGCAATTGATCCGCAGCGAATTTTTTTATCGATATTGTACTTTGAGATTTTCCACTGGCATTGAAACCTGAAACTTCGAGGAATTCGCGATGGGCGGTTCTAACTCCAAAAATCCCGACGCTCAAGGTCATCAAAATACATCGAAAAAGTAAGTGGACAATTTTTCCAACCTTTGTTCTCTGCTTAATAATTTCCGTTAAAAAAAGTGTAAAACAGTTGAGAATTCGCACGGTTCGAAAATTTTTCGATGAAAAATCGACGTTTTGTTTTTTTTGGTTATGGGTTTTTGGAACGTCAAATTCAGGTATCGACGCATTAAATTATGAAAAAATGGCTCATATATAGCGTCAGTGATAAGAAACTTGGGGAAACTTTCTTAATCGTAGTGGAAAGTGATTTCTCGGAGTTTATTCGGTGCTCGTATTGTTTCGATCACGAAATAATTGCGCGCGATGCGGAAGTTTTACTGCGAAATTTTATCAAAAACATCGCGCGCTGCCTACATATCCGTATTAGTAACCCGAGAAAACTGGATCGCGCGTTATCGCGCATTCGTGTCAAGTGCATTTCGGTGCAATGTGCATTCTTCCTTTCTGTTGAAATGATTTCTAATTTGCATTCCGAGGAATTTCCTTTGACATTAGAGATCGAATTCGTTTGAATTTTGGCGCGAGAAAAATCTCCGGTAGTCGCATACGAAATTGCGCGCGCACGAATATTTGGTGATGCAATAAAGTGATCATTCGAGAATCGTGGACAAGATGAGGCGCTTCAGGGATTTAAAAAACAATATCGACGCGTAAGAAAGTTACAAATTGCATAACCCTTGAATCGCGGGTAACCGCGACACACGACAATATTTAAAATGAAATCGGAAAAAACAGGAAAGGCTTCATTCGCCGCAACCGGAAATTCACGAAGATAATTCGCTCTTTACCGCAAACAAACAAGTTTTGTTTTCAACAGCGGAAGAAAACATTATTCATGTGTAATTTTGTATCTCACGAAAAAAGTTTCGAAATATTTCGTAATAAACACATAATCAGTGAAGCGCGCAGTAAATCGTTTTTGTTTTCCAGCAATGCAAATTAGCGGGAAAGAACATTCCAAATTTTTAATTCCGAAAATGCGTTTTCCAAAACAATGATCAATTTCCAAACCGGGAATAATTACAACATTTTACATTTATTTCATCATTTCCCTTCTAAAAAAAAGGTTACGAAATATGTTATAATAGAGATGTAAGCGATATAAAAAATCGACTGTATTTTTGCACACGCGAAAAAGTGACAACGCAAGAATTGCAACGACTGCGCATATGAAACTCTTGCTTAAGTTCATTCTCGGTTAAGTTAAGTAGCGACTCGCAGTTAAGTTCAGCCTACAACTTCCCCTAGACCTCCCACTCCTCACGTCAGGCGATCTGCCTGACCAATCAGCAACGCCGTTATATACCTGTCGTACGCTGTACCGCAAGAGCGGGAGTCCCTCTCGACTTAACTTAACCGAGTTGTTTACGTTCCGAAGGATTGAACTTTAACGAAAGTTTAGCGTACGCGAAAACGATGAGCACGCGTGCGCTTGCACCTTGCGTCCCTTCCGTACCTCGCAGCTATATATCATGAGCTGGAAACGTATTTCCTTATGAATGTCAGTCATTCTCTAGAGTTCCTCCGTAGCAGACAGCAGCGGACAAGCCCATTGGTTTCCACGAACCACCAATAAACGAGGGCTGTTTTAAATTGCAGAATACGCGGTGTTACTCTTCGAACTTTGAAACATTCGGCTTTGGCAATGTCTAATCTCGAACGCGATCAACTGGGCCAACGAGGCTCGGAAAATGAAGTCACTCCCAACCTCGTGCGCGGCCTTGACCACCTCAAAAACCCCCAGCTCAACAAGGTAACTCCACTCCGAAAAGGGAGTTTGTTTTTCGAAATTTCGGGAAAAAAAAGTGTGGTGTTTTTGTTTTTGTTTTGAAACGTTGGCCCTAGCGTTTCTGGGAAATTACGCTTCGGAAAGTTGTATCGATGTAAATAACGCGGAGAAAGTACAGTTTTTTGTGAATTCTTGGGCAAATGTCCGAGCAATAATGCGTTTTTTATCGACTGCGCAATTTTCATTTTTTCGTGGAAGAATATTACATAAATCATGGCAAAAAATTTTATCGCGATATAATTTTATAAAGGACGAAGATATTGAAGTGCGATACCGAGTCACGATTCCAGAGTGCAGAAATCGAGAATTCGAGAGATAAAGAAACTAAACAATCAAAACTTGGATTGCTCATTACGAATTTAATCTTTTTTCGTAGTTTGGATTAACTGAAATTAAAAAACTCATCACGTTTAATTGTTCAATTCCAGCTCTCTGAACAACGTAATTTTAAAAGCAATTACGAATTCCGTAGATAACATTCTTCCCTCGATTATTCAGCGGAATAGTCGAAGGAATTCTGTCGGAAATTTAAAAAAATGCAGTTTTTGAAACGCAGGAAAAAGATTTTTTTTTAATTTAAACACAAATTTGATTTTTTTAAATTTTTTAATTTTTCAATTTATCTTTGATAATTAACAGGACTGAGTTTCAAAGATTCATTTAGAAATCGAAGATTATTATAATTAATTTAATTTTAAATTTATTATTTGTAGCGATAAAAAAGCGGCAAATTTAAAATCGATTTTATTTTTATCGCTAAATTTTTATTGACCTTCACCAAATCGATCCTAAAGCACGTTAAATCGAAAATTAATCATTGTTCACTTAAATTTTAAATTTCTAATAACCCAAAACTGTTATATTTTTTTTATTATTAACTTTTATCGAATTAATTTTATAATTATAAATTTATCTGATCTATAAATTTTTCCTCTCCTAATTTGTAAAAAAAAGTAGTTAGAACTAAATTGTTTTCTTTAACCGAAAACTTTTTCGTAAAAAACGAAACCTACGTTTGAAGATCGAGTGAATTCTTCAACGTTATCGAGTGACGTAAATGTCGTAAAAAATAACGATTTCTCCGAACGAAAAAAACTCCGTAAGAACCAAGTTATTGCGTGAAGTTTCCTCGTTTTAGTCCAATCAATAGAGCTCAAAAAAAGGTTTCAAAGCCAATGAAAAGTCCGAGTTTTTTACCTCGAACAACGCGTCGAAATTTCGTCTAAATGACGTCGAAAAAAGGTTTTTGCACGATATCTCAGTCACGGTGACCCCTACGATCAAAATAGTCATTATCAGTATTGTAAAGGAGGTTATTCTCGACAACTTTTGTTCCAACCTTTTTTCAGTAACTAAAAAAAAAAACGAAAGAAAAATTTAAAAAAAAAACTGAAAACTTTTTCCGAAATAGTAATTTCGTTTTGTTTTTCAACAAATTTGAACTTTTTAAATGTGTTAAAAAACCCAATGTAAATTAATTTTTTCCGAAAATAAAAAATGAAAATTGAAAAATTTTTTTTCTCCATCCTACGAAAAAAAGGTTCAAACAAAAGTTGTAGAGATTCGTCATCCCTGCAATATCAATATAAAGTATTATATCCGTAGAAGTGACCGGGACCAAGATATAGCACGAAAACCTAATTTCGACGTATTTTTGTCACGTCACCCCGCTGTATCTCAAAACCCATGAACCCCACAAAAAAATACTTCCCACAAAATGCATAGAAAATCATTCTCCCTACAATATCGGTAATACCTATTTTGACCGTAAAGCTCACCACCACCGAGATATTACGCAAAGACCTCTTTCCGCTGTTAAAAAAAAATCGAGCCAAAAACTCGCGCGGCAAAAACAAAAAAAAAATTTTTTCCATCGACTGACCTAGTTCCGAAAGATCCTCATTCCAAAAAAACCCGGAAGATCGAAAAAACGCGCTCGCAAAGGCCGAACAACGACCCCTCGTAAAATCGAACATGTTAACGAGGTAATCATCGCTGCGGCTCAAGAAAGCCGTAGCCTCCCGTGAATTCTTGACTCGAGTATCGATCCTGGCACTCGGCAAAGGGTGGTTTCTCCAGAGATCCACGGCAACCGTCACCACGGCCGGTTGTTTAGTTATTCGGCGTCCCCAAAAACCCGATTCAATAGAGCACGACTGGTGGAACTTGGCACTCGCGGAAAACCGTGTACCCCGAATCCCGGAAGCTCTTCTCGCCGTCGACGGCCCGGTACCGAAACCCGCCCCCCCCGAAAAAACGCGCATTCCCCTCTCCCAACCTCCGCCCCCATTTTTATTTTCTCGAAGCAAAGAAATCGCGAGAAATGTCAATCCGCCGCGAGGAAAGTGAATCGACGAGGTGCCAAAGTTGAGCGCAATTACGTCACGCCCGTGGTAAAGGAGTCTCAAGGTGGCTCAGAGGTGGACGTCAACTTCATTTATCAATCGTTCCGTTCGGACTTTGAAGCCCCAAAAAGACGAGCAACGCGGTGAAAAAAGTTGTTTTTCGAAATGCAATAAAATATGACGATCGAGCGTCGAAGCCGTCGAGGTAGACGGGAAAAATAAATTAATATATTCGCCGGCTGGCAATTGCATCCGATGAATAAATTCTGTTGTATTCAGTGAATCAGTATTCAACTAAATAGAGATAACGAGCGCGTAAGGGGGAAAAAAACATTCGTAAATCGGACGAGTCATCGCCGATTTCTTGATTGGCTAAAACGACCTTGCCGCAACGGTTAACGATCTTAGAAATGTCGCCTTCGGGAAAATGTTGAAATTCATCGCCAAAGTATCCGTTTGATTTACGTCGCAATCGTTGAAACCGATTTTTTTCCATCCTTGAACTGATTCGAAACCTCGCTACTCAGCCTTTTTTTCCTTTCTCAAATTCCCATTTTCATGCCCCGAATCTTCAGGAAAAAAGTAGAATCCCGCTTTAAATGATGAACCGCGTTCTAAAATAGTGTATTGTGTGGTAAGTGCGAGAAACCGAATTTTTTGACGAATGTGAAGTTTGCCGCACGAGCGCAGCGAGTCAAAAATTCAGTCTCGCACATACTTTTTGTAACGAATGCACGAAAATGCCATTTTGAGTGCCTGGTGAGCGTGCGAAATCGTCTTCATGCAGACGGTGTACGCAAATCACGCGAAATATTGTGACGAAGTAAGAAACTGACAGCTGGCAACTTAGTTCCTTTTTCTTGCACAGGCGGCGCTGCTCATCGATGAAAACAGTGAAAAAAGCGCGAAAAGTGAAAAAAAGTACCCTAGTCGTGCGAGAAATTGTTAACCTAACTTTTTCGTCATCGTCTGCAAAACGGGCGATTTTAGGCACGCTCAACAGGCCTGAAAAATGGCGGTTTTCGTGCATCTTACTTTAAAATGTCTACCAGGGAGTCAAAAGTTGTAATCACGATCCTTTCGTTATTCCTCAGGGGATGGCCTTCACGATAGAGGAGAGGCAAACCCTGGGTATACACGGTCTTCTGCCGGCCGCCGTGAAGACCCAGGAAGAACAGCTAGAACTCTGTCGATTGAATTTGGATCGTTACAGCGACGATCTCTCCAAATACATTTATCTCACCGGTTTACTCGTAAGCACTCGCGACCGATCGGTCGAGGAAGCAAAAACCCTTATTAAAAAAAATTATTCTCCCAGGACCGAAACGAGAAATTGTTCTATCGGCTTCTGGGCGAGAATGTCGAGAAAATGATGCCCCTGGTGTACACGCCAACGGTCGGTTTGGCGTGCCAGAAATTCGGTCTCATCTACAGGAGACCCCGGGGCCTCTTCATCAGCATCCATGACAAAGGCCACGTCTACGAGGTCCTGAAAAACTGGCCGGAACACGACGTGCGTGCCGTCGTCGTCACCGACGGCGAGCGCATTTTGGGCCTCGGGGATTTGGGGGCGAACGGCATGGGAATCCCCATAGGAAAACTCTCGCTCTACACGGCTTTGGCGGGGATCAAACCGCACCAGTGCTTGCCAGTGACCTTGGACGTTGGCACGAATACCCAGGTACGTTTTCATTCCGATCTTCGAGTTCAATCAAAACTCCGAATCAAGGTTTGCTAAATATTTTTGATGTTGGTTTCACAGTCGCTTCTGGACGATCCTCTGTACATCGGGCACCGGCACAAGCGTGTACGGGGAAAGGATTACGACGAATTTTTGGAGGAGTTCATGAAGGCCGTGGTGCGTCGCTACGGCCAGAACACCCTGATCCAATTCGAGGATTTCGGGAACGCGAACGCCTTCAGGCTACTTTCCAAGTACCGGGACCATTACTGCACGTTCAACGACGACATCCAGGGAACCGCGTCCGTGGCTGTGGCCGGGTTACTCGCGTCGCTGCGCATCACCGGGACCAAGCTCTCGGAGAACACGATCGTGTTCCAAGGCGCCGGGGAGGTTCGGGAAATTCGCTTTGTTCGAGAAGTGATCGATGGAGGAATGTAAAGATGAATGCTTTTTTGGAATTTAGGCTTCTCTGGGAATAGCATGGCTCTGCGTTATGGCAATGCGAAAGGAAGGTGTCAGCGAGGAGGAAGCCAAGGCCAAAATCTGGATGGTCGATTCGAAGGGCCTCATCGTTAAAGATCGCCCTAGTGGTGGTTTGACCGAGCACAAGCTGAATTTTGCCCGGGACCAAGCGCCCATTGAGACGCTCACCGAGGTCGTAAAAACCGCGAAACCGTCGGTCTTGATCGGAGCCGCGGCCGTTGGCGGCGCGTTCACGCGGGAGATTCTTGAAGAGATGGGGAGGAACAACGACAGGCCGGTTATCTTCGCTTTGAGCAACCCCACGAGCAAGGCCGAGTGCACTGCTGAGGAAGCTTACACGGCTACGAAGGTTGAAACGATTGGCAACTTTTAGGTTTTAGAGTTGGCGTTTAGAGTATGAAATGGAATTATTTGGGAATGGTTTCGTGGTTCTTGGGTAAAAGTCTGAAGTTTGGAAAGCCTAGTCTCAAAATGAATGATGAAAAGTTCAAGTCTTGAAACTCTTGAAAGTTTTGATGTCTCAGTCTGCAAAAGAACGATTTCGGAATCTAAAAATGAACGATTTTGTATTTTTAGGGTAAAGTCGTTTTCGCCAGCGGCTCGCCTTTCGACCCAGTGGAGTACGGAGGAAAAACTTTCCATCCCGGCCAGGGAAACAACAGTTACATTTTCCCCGGGGTGGCTTTGGGCGCGATCTGTGCCGGCATGCGCACGATCCCTGAAAACACGTTCCTGATGTCAGCGAGTGCCTTGGCTGAATTGGTGACCGACGCGGATTTGGAGAGCGGAAATTTGTACCCTCCACTTCAAGATATCAAAAAGTGCTCGATGAAAATTGCTACCACTGTCATGGAATACGCTTACCAAGAATGTAAGTGCGGCAAAGACTCGTTGGGATGTCGAGAAAAGGAAGCTTTTTGACCTTGAAACTGTTCGTTTTTCAGCCTTGGCCACAGTTCACCCGGAGCCGGGAAATTACGAAGACTTCATCAAAGCGCAGTTGTACGATTCTACTTACAAATCTCCGATTCCTTTTCTCTATCCTTGGCCCAAAATGTAACGGCTTCCAAAAAAGGATCTAGTTCAATTTATCTTTCAAAAAGAACATTCAACAAATTACTATATTCTGGGGTTCAAGAGGTCGAAAGTAAAAGTCACCTTGTTCTCTAAACCGTCACTTTTTGCCCGATTTTAGGGAGTCCTGATCCTACTTGTAAAATGTACATAAAATGTCAAGGAATGTCCAGAAACAATTGACGACTTATTTAGTCCAATATTACTAGTAGTATAAACATTGAGGCGATTCTAAAACTGAAATATCAGATTGTATGTGGGAACAAAAAGAGCCTTTGTTATGCTAGGAATGGAACATCTTAATGCATTTACACGAACAACGTTCAAATACTTACAATTCCATGTTTGTAATCTTGATCTATATTCAAATCTGTTACGCATTGTTAATAGTTAAACAAATTTGTATATTATAGGAAATTGCTATTTTTTCCGATTTTAATAGTCGGTTTCACTTGTTGCTATTTCAAGACAAACGATTTTTGTATAATTGGTTTGATCAGTTTTTCTGTATTCGAACAAATTGATTTTCAAGATGCAAAAACATTCTACTTATGATTATTGCTTGCGCACAAATGGTACCTTAACAATCGTGCACTTTCCTCTTAAAAATAAAATGAATTTTGAAGAACGAAACTGGGAGAGAAAATGTGAATGCTCATCAATTTTAGATCCTTGAAAAAAATTTCTTCGGCGTTTATCTTTCGATTAGAATTTTACAATTTTTTAAAAGTGTAACTTCATCGCATGCAATATTTTCCACTTGAAGAGAGCATAATGACTATATTTAATACCAGAAAATTAATATTTTATAACCGATGACTTCTTTACCAGCAATACAATTGTTTGTAAAAATTCATTACAATTGCAACGAATTTTTGTATACAAGTAAAACTTTGTACATTAATTTTAGGTCGGAAAAATAGATGGGCAATATTGTCTCGCAACAGTCAAATAATATGTCGTGTTTTAAATAAATGCACATATTTTAATAAATTTTGTACATATTTTCACCCATCCCATAAACATAAATTCGGTAACGAGTTTAATAATCGCCAAGACAAAGGTACAGGCTTATTAAAATATTTATTTTTCAAACAAGATAAAAATTCGACCCCAATTACTGTAAACTTCACATCTGCATCAAAGACTAATCGCTTTGTGCTGACTCTTCCCCGAGAAAGCATTTACATCTTCTCATCTACAATAAAAACAGCACCACTCGATTAGTGATCCACTTTTATTGGATAGTCAGAAACTTACTTTGTTCAACTGTCCGAATCCACCGGACTTTGTTTCATTTCCTGCAAATCGTCAGCGACCGAAAATTCACAGCCGGTGCTGCTGACAATCTCACTGATGTCCACTTTGGGTGCTATTTCTACAAGCTTCAAACCCTCTCCTTTCGTTACTTCGAAGACGGCCAAGTCCGTTATGATTAAATCCACGCAATGTAAACCTAAAGTTGAAGAAAACATGTTAGATGAGACATTTGCGAAGAGTGTCTGGAAATAGCAGTCTGAAAATTCGGGCACCTGTGACAGGTAACGAACACTCCGCTAGAATTTTAGGACTTCCGTCGCGCGCTTTGTGCTCCATCGTCACCACGACTTTTGTTTTTTCCGATGACACGAGATCCATTGCACCTCCCATGCCTTTTACCATTGTCCCTGGTATCATCCAGTTGGCCAAATCTCCTCTTTGAGATACTTGCATAGCACCCAGTATAGTTAAATCTACGTGACCCCTAAAAAAAACGAAACAATGTAAACTTGGAAAATTGAGTGATTTACATGATTAATCTTGAATATTTAAGCTGTTTACCCTCGTATCATAGCAAAACTCTCATCGCTGCTGAAATAAGAAGCGCCGGGTAAAACAGTGACCGTTTCTTTGCCGGCATTAATCAGATCGGGATCGATTTCTTCTTCGTCTGGGAATGGGCCCAAACCTAGGATTCCGTTCTCCGATTGTAAAGTGACTTTGACTCCTTTTGGAATGTAGTTGCTGGCCAACATCGGTATTCCAATTCCCAAGTTCGCTGTTTAAAACAGAAGTTTGAGTGTTGAAATCGTTTGAAAAGTAAAATGTCTTTTACCATGCATTCCATCTTTGAATTCTAAAGCCGCCCTTCTGATCATCCGTTCTCTCGCTTTGCTCGCAGGTGTCACTTTCTTGGGCTTTGCCGACTGCTTCGTCGATCGTTTCTAGATTAAAAAAACAACAATGAATCAAGTGTAAACCATGAAAAGTTGGTGAACGTACTTCGATACGTTTCTCGTAACATTTCCCTTGAATGATTCGATCGACATAAATTCCAGGTAAGTGGATGAAATCAGGATCCAGTTGTCCGACCTCGACGATCTCCTCGACTTCGGCGATCGCTATTTTCGCTGCTTTGCACATCACAGGGTTAAAGTTTCTAGCTGATTTTCGGAACATCAAATTCCCAGCTTTGTCAGCCTTCCATGCTTTCACCAATGCAAAATCGCCGGTTATCGCGGGCTCCAAAATGTAATTTTTGCCGTTGAATTGAGCGGTGTCTTTGGGTTCTCCGGATATTGCAACTTGACCATCCTTGTCGTACTTTACAACGATGTTGCCTTCTTCTATGATCGTGCCGCAACCAGCGGGTGTGTAAAAAGCCGGAATCCCAGCTCCGCCTGCCCTGATTCGTTCCGCCAAAGTGCCCTTGAAAACATTTGTAAGATTCAGAACAGCGTGCCATTACAATCGCTCATTAATTTACATTTCGCATTCGTTCATCCTCGCTAATTCTTCTCACATTTTTCTACCTGCGGAGTTAATTCGACTTCCAATTGCCCGCTGAGATATTGTTTCTCGAATTCCGCGTTTTCCCCGACATAAGAGGAAATCATTCGTTTTATTCTGTTTTGTTTCAAGAGTTTCCCTAGGCCAAAATCGTCGACTCCCGCATTGTTGGATACGACGGTGAAGTCCTTGCATCCTTTTTTGAGTATCGCGTCTATGAGGTTTTCGGGTATGCCGCAGAGTCCGAAACCGCCGACCAGCAGCGTGGATTCACTGGGAATGTCGGACACCACGTCATCCGCGCTTTTGTATACTTTTCCATCGCCGATCGGGGGAACCAATTTTTCCTCGGTTTTGTCGGGTTCCGGTGCTTCGGATTTGGCCGAGAAATTGACAACTGAAAACTGAAAGACTCCATGTACTATAAACTGTCGTTTATTTCAAGTGGCTGGAAAATTAAACAATATAATCAAAATAAACGGGAATTTACTGTAAACGAAAAAAACTTTTCCACAGACGCGATTTATTTTAGACACCGAATACTCGAAATAAGTGTATGCAAACATATGCGGGATAAAAGTATACCTGGGTAATTCGCAATCGCTGTAAAATAATTCTGTGGTCGGTGCTCAAAGCGCTGAAAATAGCGTGGGCTCTTTTGATTGCAAAAGCCATAATTTTCGAAAATTCGGCGAAAAACAGAGAGTGCGATCGAAGATTTAAATTTCGGAATGAACGTGTATGAGAGACATAATCCAGTGAAAGACTATTGGCTAATTTGTTCTTATTTCACCAAGTTTAGATTAAAAACTATCTTATCAGTACCCCAAACAACAGTCTGATTATGTACTAACACGTTTTTCGTGAACTGACGATATCTAAAAAAGCAAAGGTCCGTACACGGGGAAAAATGGCAGGAAATCAACTGCAGATATAGATGGCGTTGGAATTGGCTAATCAGATGCCGTGGTGAGCAGAGCCAATAAAACGCAACAGCGTCTAGGCCTGCTTACACAGCGCGAATAATGGTCAATTTAAATTTGAATCTGATAACGATTCATTAATTTAATGATTTAATGAAAAATTATTTTACCTCATTTTAGGGACTTTTCGTGGTACCGATTGCACTGCTCTCTGGCGGTAAACCACTGTTTCTCTATGTGCATCAAACACAAAAAAACGATGATCTAATGTAAACGCGGCTTAAAGTCCACGCGCGTGGAAGATCTAGCTCATAAAACGTGTTCAATGGGCAATCTCATGGCCGACGTGTGCATTCTTCTTATGTGGTGTCGCGTGGTGGTGTCCGTCGCCACATTTTTCCCTATTCAAGCTGTTAGCCCGACTGGTACGATTTCCCCGTGGGCCACGTTTCTTAATTAAGGAAAAATATCGCGATTTGTACACAGTGCCCCGAGTGCACTGCAGGGTAAGTAACGAAACGTCACGTTAATCCGTGTTTACGTGCGAGCCTAAGTCGGAATGGACGCTTGTAATAAAAGAAAATCAGAGCACTTTCCCTGTTTCCCTAACCGTTTCTTTGACGTATGCTCACGCGGTCTAACCCAGACCCCGTCGTTTGTCATTCCCAATTCGAGTCTCGAATCCCCTCGACCGACGGAATTTCACCTCGCGCTGCATATTCCCATTCGTCGCGTGACATTTTCCGAACCCGTTTCGCATATGTAACAAATGCCTTTGCGAAAGAAAAAATATACTCGATCGGGAATATTGTGCAACGACATCGCTATGCGGAATTGTCACCCCGAACTTGGACTCGGTTCTCGTCGCTCGCCGCGAAATTTTTATCAGTGGACATTATCGGGCGAACGAAATTTACGAAAAAACTCCGGATCGAACCGGATTTTACGAACTTTTCAACTCTCTCGGTGGACTTTTATGCGCGATGATAAGATCGGTTTCGCCTCGTAAAATCGTTCGTCGAAATGTCGCTTGATTTTTGTCTTGTTATTGACGAACCTTTTTTTCTTTTGACAGACCTACCGCCGGACGGAAGGAACCTTTGCCTGCCTTAAGAGATTTTCTAAAACTTCACCATGTCCAACGAAGAAACCTCCGCCGATCGCAATGTCGAGATCTGGAAGATCAAGAAGCTCATTAAGAGCTTGGAAATGGCCAGAGGGTATACATTTTGGGATATTTTTTTGTTTTCGAAAGAACTTTCCTAGAGCAACGATTGACGGTGATTTTTTTTGCAGGAATGGCACCAGTATGATATCACTAATAATACCTCCAAAAGATCAAATATCTAGAGTCAGCAAAATGTTGGCCGATGAATTTGGTACGGCATCCAACATAAAATCACGTGTAAATAGATTATCCGTTTTGGGTGCTATCACTTCGGTACAGCATAGGCTCAAACTGTACACCAAAGGTACGGCATTTGTCGGAAGCGTCCTTGAATCATCTTTGTAATTTTCCATGTAACTCGAGCTGTTTCCTTTGGTTTTAGTGCCACCAAATGGACTCGTCATATATTGCGGTACCATAGTTACCGAGGAAGGAAAGGAGAAGAAAGTCAACATTGACTTTGAGCCATTTAAGCCTATCAACACTTCGTTGTATTTGTGTGATAATAAGGTACATTTGTCAAGTTGATTAATGTAGTTTTCACTGAAAAATTTGACAATTGAAATGTCTTTTCAGTTTCATACGGAAGCTCTCACTGCGCTCTTGGCAGACGACAACAAGTTTGGTTTTATAGTTATGGATGGTAATGGAGCTCTTTTCGGTACGCTACAGGGAAACACGCGAGAGGTCCTCCATAAATTCACCGTCGACCTTCCCAAGAAGCATGGTACATGGGTGTTACCATTAGCAGATGGGCAACATGAAATGTGATTCTTCGAATCGCTCATTATGATTTTTGTTGCTATAGGAAGAGGTGGACAATCCGCTCTACGTTTCGCTCGGTTGCGGATGGAAAAGAGGCACAACTACGTTCGCAAAGTAGCTGAAGTAGCGACTCAGCTTTATATCTCTAATGATAAACCGAATATCGCTGGTCTCATTTTAGCCGGTAGTGCCGATTTCAAGACTGAACTTAGTCAGTCCGATATGTTCGATCCCGTAAGCATTTGTTGGTTTTAGATTTTATAATATAGAAGCATTCAATTTTTATATTCTTCTTTAATTTTGCAGAGACTACAAGCTAAAGTAATCAAATTAGTAGATGTTTCTTATGGAGGAGAAAATGGATTCAATCAAGCCATTGAACTAGCCGCTGAATCCTTGCAGAATGTCAAATTCATTCAAGAAAAGAAGCTCATTGGTACATATCTAAAATCAAGCGTAGAACTAAAAGCCATCGGAATCAAGCGGATTTTATGAAATTCTTCATTTTTAAGGACGATACTTCGACGAGATCTCGCAGGATACCGGAAAATACTGCTTTGGAGTGGAAGATACGTTACGAGCGTTGGAATTAGGTAGCGTGGAAACCTTAATTTGTTGGGAGAACTTAGACATTCAACGCTACGTTTTAAAGAACCATACAAACGCGGAGGAAAAGGTGCTACACCTGACACCCGAGCAGGAAAAAGATAAGACCCATTTTACCGACAAAGAGGTACACGCATTTTGCTTTTTTTCATTTTTTTTCCACTCGACATGTTTGCTTCATTGCTGATTTTTAATTTCAGAGCGGGGTAGAATTAGAATTGGTAGAATGTCAGCCCTTACTGGAATGGCTTGCCAACAACTACAAGAGTTTCGGCGCGACCCTAGAAATTATCACCGACAAATCTCAGGAAGGTTCCCAATTCGTCAGAGGATTCGGTGGCATAGGAGGTAAGGCAAAGTTGAAGGCTGAACGCTATTGTTTCTCGGAAATATATGATTTATGAAAAATAGAGAAAAAAAAAGGAAAAGAGGGGCGATGTTTCTCGAAATATGGAGAATGTGTAGAATTTAATAGGACAGCGTGTTTTGATGCACAGGAATTCTTCGCTACAAAGTCGATTTCCAGTCGCTGCAGGCCGACGAGCCTCTCGATGACGTTGACCTCGATGATTACTAAATTTCATCGCGAACGTACGAGGTCGAACAGGTGAAATTCCATTTGTTTTGAGTGCACTCGTTCGTATTTCGTGTATCATAGATGGATTTCGTTCGTGATTTTTAATGGACAAATGTATTGTATCGCTCTGATTTCTGGACGTTTTCATTAGTTTTTGCCGGATAAATCCATTGGCAGTTTGTTAGGGACGACAAGTACGATCTTCGCAGAGTTAAAATTTGTTCCTCGCTGCGTCAAATTTCTTGATTTTTTGTCTCGTCGCATTTTGTTGTCGTTCGTGTTCTTCGACGATGAAAAGCTACCAATTTCTGGCCTGATTCTTCTTCTTCCGCAGCGATTTGTTTACAGTAAAAATAACGTTAAATACGATTCCAGTACAATAAATTTGTCCAACATCTTTTTCTTCATTCTTCATTTATTCAGTGTGATTGATTGCAAAGACTAGTTGATTTTATTTTCGCTAAATCCGAACTATTTAGATTTTTTGTTTTGATTTGCCGCAGCTGTTTTACGTTATTTGTTTATAACATTCCATTGGGAAAGTGAAAAATCAATTTTCTTGTGCATGAAACATTTTGTTTAAATTCATCAGTCATTTAGTTAATTGTAAATTGGTCACTCGATCATCGCAATGAATCATGGAAATTGTTTATTTTCTTCATCTCGAACACCAATTCCCGCATCAGAAATTATTTTTGCTTTTGATTGTATTCGACTGTGGTTCTGCTGTTGTAGTTTTACACACGTTTTTAGTTTATTGTATTTGTACGTTGCGAAAAGTTAATTTTTTCATTTTAGTTTCATTGTACCGTTTTATTGTCGTACAATTTATACTAATTGAAATTGTTTTTTATCAGCTTGCATATTGGAAAAGGTATAGTAAGCTAACACCGTTAAAAAGTCGTGTAAAAGCGTATTAATTTGGCAATTCTTATGCACAAAATAGATTGATTTTCAACTCTTCCTTTGTTATTTAAAAAGTATCTCTCTTTGCACTCAAAAGACGTAGGAAAGGGAAGAAAATTAAAAGTAAAAAAAAAATCCATTACATACATTTTTGGTATTTTTTCATTGGAAATAAAAAAAGATACTTTGGAACGAACATTCAACCTCGAGGGTCAAGTTGAAGAGAAAAATTGTATGGTGATGAGGAGAATTTAACAAACGTTTTCTATTTTGTTTGCAGGTATTTTGCGGTACAAAGTGGATTTTCAGAGCATGCAGCTGGAAGATTTCGACACGGAAAACTTCGATTTGGACGATTATTAAAAATGTGGCAAATTTATCCTCGGTTCAATCTCATGTGGAATATAGAAATTCTTCGTTGATGTTTTACACGCGTACGTCGCATAAATTTTGTAATACCACAAAACTGAAAAGTCAGGAAGTAAAAGAAAAATAAACGCTCAAGTGAGAGAACATTCGTTATATCAAGAAGCAGCTTGCGGGCCTTCGGTTTCCGGCTTGACAAACGACGCAATTTTTGGATAATCGCAAATAGAAAAATGGAAGAGTGGCATGGAGAAGCGAAAGGATGTGAAAATAGTAACGTTGGGAGACGAAGTATTAAACGATGCCTGATGTAATTTCGGGGTGCAGCTCAGCCAGCTTAATACCTGCCTGCCACTTTACTTAAACGATGCATTACTTCAAAAAAGAAACAATCTTTTCTTCAATTACCTTAGATTTATTACATAAAAGTTAAAGAATTTTATATATAAAAACATTTAAATGCTACAGCAACGAGTACAAGTGTACAGAATAATAATCAGAGATGAAATAATTTTTTATTGTAAAATTGGTATTTGTCGTCAAATTATACACCATTATGTTCCGGGCAGTCGACCTGCATATACTATACGATGGTTGTAGCGTTAATTTTGTTCACACAATCATGGATAAATTGTAATAAACTAATTACTACAAGATGAGTGATATATTTCCATTTTTCCAGTACTTTTTGATTCCAAGTGCCATTTATTTGCGAGCAATCGAACGCCGTCGAAACGTTGAATCGAGAAACAAAGAAAGAATAAGAAGAAATTTGCCAAAAAATGAATAAATGTTTTATTATTACGATTTTATTACAAGCCGATAACTTTCCTACATACTTAATGTTTTTCCAGGTTGCAAGATATAATTTTATACCCCATAACGAGAGTATTTTACTTCATAGCAAGACTTTTTAAGAAAGCAATGAACGAAATATTTGCAAAAACAATTACAATTAAAAAAGCTTATAAGATGACGCAATTGCTGTTAAAAATAATCTTTTTTTTTGTAAAATGTACACAATTTTTCATCGCGGCATAACATACCAAAATAAATCAATCGTTGCACGCATCCCCCAATACTCCATTTTCGTTAACGTTTCTTCAAGCTGCCGAACAATAAAAAATATACGTCGAGCTTAGATAAATAAATTTGCGAAAACTCAACTAATTAAAAATAGGGAATTGAGGTCCTTCCTGGCCGAAGGACAATTTTCTTTTTATACATTAGGTCAATCTTGATTGGTCACAGCAATATTGTTCACCTTGCACTTAGATCACACATCAGGTACAGATGATGTACAGAAAAATTAATAATATAACACTATTTTACATAAGATTTTTCAGAAAACTCGTTCTTTTTCATTGAAAACAATCATGTGTAGAGTACATTGCGACACTTTGCGACGAAAGTTGACAACATTAACGGCACCTTAATTAATCGACAACAAGTATTGGGTAAGATTAGCGAAAAGTGAAAAATACAATAATTAAATTCGAAACTTTCAACTCTCGAGACAAAGCGCACGAAACGGACTTGGCACACAACAAAAAGTTTCAGGGTTCTTCTCTATAGTACAATATAATGCGAATTCTCAAAGTTTATACCTTGGCAGTACAAATTAAATAACTCTAATTATCCATAAATACATAATAGTAATTATAAACATTAGCATTAATATAAAAAGACAATCGTAATTCGGTTTTAGTCATAAAATGAGCAAACAAAATATTGCTTTTGTCTATTTCGAATGGTACGGGATTGACGTTTCAGCACTTTTTGGCTTGTGCACTCGAACTTGAAGAAAATTCTAGTCGAACACGAAGAGCAAATGAACACTGCGCACAAACCGATTCTTTTACATGCAAAGTCCGTTATGTGTACATTAAAAACGCGCAAAGTCCAACGTTGCTAAAGACTTTAATGTGACGAATGGAAAAGTTTGTTTTCTCTCTCTATTTTACAATCTTTCAATTGCCAACGCGATAGAGTTGATAAAATTTATCCACCAATCGAGTATCATGTGTCTCGAATCCAAGCAAATATCATTCCATAATTACTTTCTAAAAATCCTTACTTTTAACATTCAAGATTTTTCAAAGCTGGGTAAGACATTTCGCGACGCTTAACAATCAAAAACATATAAATCATAACAATGCTTAATGCAATTCGCTAATATTCTCAGAGTGGAGATAATGCAGTGACAGTCTTTGATCCTGGAAATATGTCGTGTGATTGTTGTTCGGCTTCTTTTGGCAATGTTCATATCTTTTTCTGATTCACGTTCCTGTTGTCCTTTTTCTCTTGTCATCCTCTATCCTGAATTTATTTATGATAAGCTTTTTTTAGTAGCAGTGTCTGAAAACAAATTCACAATTTTATTTTACTTCCCTCGTATCATCAAACCAAAAAAACAGGCATGGATAACGTTTCGCAAAAAGGAACTAATTGTGCAAAAATATTGCAAAAGATGATTCTCTCTAGTCATAAAAAAAATCTATCGCAAGCCAAAAAGATTTTCTTCAAAACTCTCAACTAATTGCAAGGAAAGTTTTACCTTGGACGTACCACAAACCCTGGGTTCCTTTTTGAAAAATATCGTCCGACGAAGGGCAAATGATTCAAGATACGTACCACGTTGAAAAACTACCTACGCGTCGATAGGCTTTTTTTTCTCTTTTTTCTTTTTGAGGAAGGACGGAGTTCTTAGACCTTTTTTCTTCTTTTTCTCCTTCTTAGGGGATTCTTCGCTGACGCTGACGTCCTGTGACATGGAACCCTTGACATAGAAATTACGAAACAAAACTGTCAACCTTGTGCATGCACGTGCACTATATTTGCGTCTCTATAGTTTCAGCCTTGTCACATGCAAGTACAGCGTTTACGCGCTAACTTGCTGCTTCGAAAATATATTTTCCTGCCAAGGCTCGACCCGATTTATGAGAATAAAGATTACTTCGAAAGAATTCGTTTCAAAGGATCATTAGTCTCGAGTACAGACACAAGAGAAATAATTGAATTGAATTTATCGGGACCAAGCCTTCGCAGTTATAAAATAGAGACAGCAGATAAATGCTATGTGTATACGATTAATTAAATCGATGGAATAGAAAAAACTTGCCAAATGAGAATGATGGATGACGTGTTCTAACCGAACGCGCTTAAATGCATTTGTACAATGAGCTTAACCCTTCGACATTACGCTAAGCAACTTTTTCGTAAGTATTTTTTCATTCTTTCTTGTGCTGGATTCGAAATTACCGGTACTTTACTCGACAACCGAAGGGTTAAATTTAAAATGTACCGCGGCGAGAATGAAATGTAACATACTTCCTTGCTACTGTGCGAGAAGGTGCTGTGATGTGCATCCGAATGGTCGCCGTTCACT
>JABFQM010000309.1:0-40356 GCA_022816865.1 Zelostemma sp. ZL-2020 | reverse complement strand
ATTGCTAATGACTTTTCCAAGACGGTATAAACCGAGAATTGGCAGATAGACCGGGTGAAAGTCAGATCCAGGCAGATCGAATCAGATTTGAAAAGACCTGCATTTTGCCATCATGATGAAAACACCCAAGTCGGTTTATAAACATTAGTATTAACCGACGTTAACCGACTATAAAATAACTGTTTTTTTCTGCATTTCTTGGAAACGTATTTCCATATTATATTCTACGTGTCGCGGACGAGCGTCTATCTCCGAAAAAAGTCGATATTTCTATATTTCAAAGCGTTAAATTATTCGTTCTGTGCAATAAGCTAAAATTATTCATATTAAAATTCTTCTAAAAATTGAATTTTCACTATTTTATCATTAATCAAAGTCTTTTATCCGGATTTTGAAACGTAGATGGATGAAAATATACAGAAAGTTTTATTGAAAAATTAAATTAACATGAAGTGTTAAAAACGGATTATTTGGGCATTCCGTGCACTTTACTGTGCACGGAATGCTGGCGATTGGGAGCGTGTTTTGATTCCGTGGAATAACCAATTTCATAACATAAATGATCCATCGCCCAAAGTTTTTCAACCGCTCACAATATAATTTGAGCTATGGATCACTGGCGCATTTTACGATGTTCATTAAAATGCACTTAATTCATTATATGATTACGTATTATTATGTTACATTCATTTAGAACTTCCCATAGGCAGCCGACAATAGCCTATTTCTGTTACGAATTGACTTCCGATTACAAATCAATTTCATTGCCCTCCTATAATTTCCCATAAATTTTTTATACCACTCACAAATCAGTTTCATTACCGCAGATTTTCAGTAATAAAGCAACGCATAACTTCTGATCAGTAATAAAATGTAGACTAACGATTTCATTGCTTGGCAAAAAATTGATTGTAATCCAAACGATTCCTGTTTTTTCCGAATCAAAAAATTTTCGAAAAAATGTTTTATTGAAACAGATTCACAATCTGTTTCAAAAGGTCAACACGTTAACACATAAATTTCGCCCTTATTCCCTGCCTCAAAGACAATTAAATGCATGAAATAAGCGAACAATGACGTTACCCCTTTTGCATCATAGTAAACTTCCTACCATTTATTATCCGTGTACTTCAACGGTCATTCATTATGTAAATGCTCGTGATGGGCCACGGATAATCGTTCCGACATAATGATCCACTTGACAGCCAGTAGTAATGATCAGTCATTCGTCAGTGACATCGCGATCTTGACATTTCACTGCTTGCCCTTGCTTCTCAATGACTTGGGGGTCATGCAGCTACTGTAACGATGTTGTTTCCAAAGTCGTTTCCGTAAAATTATTTCATTAGCCAGAATTCATCAAGTTTAGAGGCCTGATATATACCGAGTCTTTCAATAGAAAATTACTCTATTGACAGCCGAGACAATAATAGACGGAAAATGATGAATGTTCTTTTTGATAAGACATAAAGTGTTTTATCGGCAATCCAATGTCCATTAATTGATGACAACGAATCTATTCAATGGAAAGTTCGAGTTAAATTCATTTAGCATGAAGAAACATTGATTTCTGTGCATAACTTTTTGCAATATTAACAAACGTTGTTTTAAAATATCACAATTGATTGTCTTGTAGCAGATAATGTTAATAAGTACTTACTAGTCGCAGATGAATAATTAACCCGATGATAAATATTATGTAAAATGTAAAATTTATCATAATCAAAGCTTCTTGTGACAATATGTATGGATGTTGTTCCATTGATAAAAAAAGTAAATATTTAGAAACACGTCGACCTTGGATTCAGGTGCATAAAATATGGGCACGCGACAAAAGCAACACTCAGAGTTTAGATGAAACATTGTGCGTAAACTATGAACTTATTATCGTCGTTAAAACGAATTAAGAGCGATGATTATTTCTTTACATTGCATTACACTCATTCTGTGCCAAGGTAGTTGTGTTCGCATTTTATTACGAACATCTGTTGTCTTTAATGTTTACAAATGTTTTTAATTGAGAAAAAAACCTTCAACTTGATAAAATACAGATCTCCGATTTCTCTTTTTACATTAGCGTAAGATATTATGAAAATTAGAATTTGACCATACGAAATAAGAAATAATACACATTAAACAAGTTTTCTCGATAAATTGTTCTCCTTATAAGTGATGCTTAATGCGACGATGACTCTTGACGCTCGACTTTGGGCGAGGTAAAATATTAGACTCTGCAGAAAAGTTGAGGGTGCTCGATTTGTTTTTGTGCGCGAAGAAATCCTTTTTGACTCGAATACGACATTTCTATAAGTATCATAATAATGGGTAAAAATCACGAACGAAATTCGACTGTGAGTTGAAAAGTAGAAACACAGTTCACTTAGTAAAAGGAAAATGCTTCAGAATATAAGTCGCAAGAAAAGAAAACAATCTAGAATAGAATTTATACATCTGATGTTTTTGTAGTTCTTAAATCCTTGGAGAAAAATGTGCATCTTGCCCTCAAAAAAAAATTTCCGTTCTATCGTTCCATTTCACTTTAACACAATCTAAACGAGTGGAAAATTGCTCTTTCGTTAATTTAAAGAGGTCATTCCAAGCAACTCCAAGTTGAATCTTTTACAATGAAAAAACGATGATAAATAATCAATCAGTATGGAGTTAAAGTTTACATAATCGATGCGATTTCTAGAAACTGTTAATTCGAACTATGCAGAATGCATATCAATGACCTCAGAGATATTTCAATGCTATATGCTAAATGATGGCGTAATTAATCACAACACGAATGTAGCAAGTGTCAGAATTCATCAGAACGTGACAGAATTCAGGAGAGATTAACACGCGCATTACTTACACTCTCACAACTTTGACAAAGGCTTTTTTTACGCTGAAACACGCCACTAATTGGGTACAAACCATTTTTTTTTTTTTCTAAAATCAGCTCGCGTGCTACCGTGACATTTTAACATTACCTGTTACTCCCGATTAATAGAAATTTCATTGTTTACACAAAGCGTGTATCGGATTGCGTAATATTTACCCGGAGTGTAATATTTCATCGTTGAAGTCTCGATTGAAATGTCTCGTTTCGCAATCATCCGAATAAATATATCTACTCGCGCATTGAATTATTATAAAAACGTATTGTATCGATATTACAAGAGGAAATTGATCACGAGTTGAGTGTGATTTATGAAAACTTGTTCGTGCTTAAAACGCTACTTCTGAAAAATAAGTAAGCCAGTTATAGCCATGTCCGTGATAACGATTTAAGTAGACGGTCGTTCTCCGCATCCCTTTGTCAGCCCGTAAATTTGCCATTGTGTTAAAATTAATTTCTTAATGTGAAAATTGACGCGAGTATATATAAAACATATCGCGTTTCTTCATAAGGGAAGTTCAATTATGGAGCTACGGGAATTCTCGACTACATGTAAATACATCCACGCAGTAAAACATTGCATAACCGAAACAGCATCAATTTTATGAAAAATGTGCTTTTAATGTGGAATATTAAAGTCAATTTGTTTACACGTCAAAATGCTGCACATCAATATGCATTATCCTGAAAATTGTGATAAAACAATTGACATTGTAATTTTTTTCTCCGAATTCTTTTGATGAATGGGTAAATTAGAAATGGAAATGGAAAATTACAGCAGTTGCGCTTATGTGGCTGCAATAGAACATTTACTGAATAATACCAAAATTACAGAATTGGTTTAAATTGATCCAGGTTTTGAAGGAGAATGAATTGTACTCGTGCGTAATTAGTCATTGCAATTATGTAGGTGGAGTTTATCATAAACTGCGTAGTAATCTTCAGTTTATTAAATAATAATAAATTCGATAGCCTTTTGTACTCCCACAATAAACTGCAAACTTTTGATGACATATTTGAACAAGTGGAGCTCAATAATTTACGAGAAAATGCACTGCTGAAAAGTAACTTAATTTGCAACAATATTCTTTGTTTTTATTGAAACGTTTTTATAATCAACAGTTTTATCGTCTTATTTCAAGTGCGTCGTTCCACCCATAATCGGCATTTTAAGTGTTTGCAATGTTCACGTTTTTTGTTTGAAAACTACGCACAAACAAACACTTATTCAAGTTTCAAACTTGCGTTAGCAACATACGCTCGAGAAACATAAATATTTGGGAAAATATGTTTACCGAGTTAATGTATTCGTTTTTTTAAATTTTTTTTTAATCTTTACAGTTTCAATTATTGAAAGACGAACGAAAAAACGAACTTTCTTGCTTTCTTTTCAGATCGTGGATGCATTCAGGGGCTGGATATGGTAGTGGTGGTGGTGGCGGCCACGTAAGTGGTCCCGGAAGCGGAACAGGGGATGACGAAGCTCCCAAAGACCCGGGTGCATGCATCACTCATCAGTCTTACACCGAGAAGGATTATGAAGGTGTGTTGGCTTATGTGTCTTATTTCACATTCAGAAATAAAGAAGATCAAGAGCTAGTTTTCATTCGCACCATTCAGAAGCGCTCGTATGTCACCGACTCCGTCCAAAAAGCGGGCAAATTTCCATTGAATTGTTTTGCAATCGTATATCACGCAAAGTTTAAATAAGGATAAGAATTCTAATATTCGCGAATCAAAATAAGTCTTAGAGATGTTTCAAAAAATTAGAAAAATTAAGCGTACTAAATAGCATGATGAACAGAAAACGTTGTCGGTGAGAAAAATGCGAAAATTAATTTTTTCCTCTTTATTCAATCAGATACCAGATGAATCTGGATTTTACTGATTTAATATATTGCTACAAATAACCTTCGCATTTTTTAATCACGTCATTCACTTCACATAAATGAGTAAAACGTAATGAAAAACATGTTCATGCTAACGAATGCAGAACAGCACAAGAAGACAATAGGTGAGTTCTAAAAGAGCTCAAGATGACATATTATAACTGGAGCTTTCAACAGATGTTTGACTGTTACTTTTTCATTGTTGTGCTGCACCTTTCTTTGACATCTATTTCGAGAGTATTGTTTAGCAAGATCTAAGATCGAGATTCAAAACTTTTTTTCCCATTTTCTGTATTTTTTCTTTCTTTTGCCGATAACTCGGAACAGCGACAACGAGATAATTCGTACGTGTTTCCTTTTATGACAGGCAAACAATTTAACGACGTGACACTAATCCATTTTTACTCCGAATAAATGTTACTTGTTCCTACTACTTTTTTATCTTACATTTTCTCTGTACATTATCATTGTAATCTTTTTATGAAAACCAGTGTTTGATGTTTATAAATCGATTTAAAAGGTTATCGTAAAAAAGCAGGAAATTTTACATCTATCCTGTATTTCTCTTCACGTAGAATTTTCTAAAAACAACTTCAATGTTTCATCTATTGTGCATGATTTGAAAACAAATTATGTGCCTCTCTGAATTCAAGCATGTACGATACTAGCAAGAGTAAAGAATCGCAAGGGAAATTGTGAACTTTATCCAATAAAACTTTTCAAATATCATCAAAAGTTTTCTCCAACATTATTTATGAGGTTGATTAAGCATGAATTACATAGAGTAGCCACCTGAATGGAAAATCGAGAAATCAGGAAAAAGTCAAAGAAATGTCAGGAAATACGGAGAGCAATCTCGATTTTTCTGTAATGATTTTCAAACCTTCCATAACAATATTGCCAATCTCCCTTAAAAGAAGGTTTTTTGTCTAGTTTCATGAAAAATATTTTATTGTTCTAATCAATGCCGAATCACTAAATGGTGAATAAGTGGTCTTGTTTTTTCAACAAAATAACTAAAGATCTCTGTACATAAAAAACTTCCTACATCCATAAATTAAATTATGAATGCAATGATACTTTACATAAAATAATGTTATCATAAAATTTGAAAAACCAATTTATTTTACTTCGAAATCAATATTATTCTAGTCTATTTTTTTTCTTGAAAGTCGGAACATGAAAAATCTTGCAGGAAGCTAAAAAAGTCGGGTAATAATATTTTCAGGTAATGAGTGGCCACCCTGATTACAGTTTCAAGGAATATTTTTCTCGGGGTAAAAGTCGTAAAAACTTCTGAGTGACTTTTTTAAAGGGTAACGAATTTAAGTGGTGAGATTTATCAACATTTATAGGTCAGCAACGAATCTGGCTTCAGTATGCACACAAGATTGAAAGTGCTTCTAAAATCGTTAACCCTTCCTCGCCGTGTGTTAAACCGTCACACAGCGACCTCTTGTTAATTATGATAAGTCGGGGTCACTTGATCGGATCCCGGACGCGGCCCTTGAACGTCGGCAATGAATGTTGGCGTAGCCATAGTCAAGGATCGATTGCTCCGTTAGCTCCGTTCATAATCCGCGGCACCGTGACTTTGATTTACTCTGCTTGCGTTCACTAATAATAATCTCTCGCTTTCGATACTTTATATCTGTGCGTGTATGAAGAAACGATCCAAGTCCAATAGTTTTAGAACACATTTCATTACGTCCAACTCGCTTAAAAACTCGATTTTTATCTTTTATTTAAGCTGCATTGAATTTTCAAAATAACTTGAATTAGTTCAGAGCTAAAAAAACACAAAATAAAGATCTTTTCAATAAATCTATCGAATTGTAAAATCGTTTTTAAAAATAAGTAGAGGAACATTTTTGTATCAAAAATGTGATTTCTTTCTCGTTTACAATAATATAAAACGACTTTATAAAAAATAATAAATTAGAAATTTTAATTCAAATGTCAATTTCATCCGTTTGCAATGTAACTCAAAAAATTATGAAAAAGGAATACCTCGACTTTTAATTAAGCAAACCGTTTTTAAGGTATAATTAAAATTGTACGAAATTTCCGTAATATTGTACTTTCCATTTCCGTAAATTTTTCGTTTCTCTGACAATTACACGAATGAAATTTAATTATGTTTCAGTTCAAATGTAATAACAGTTTGTTCGGAATCTACAAAAGCGAGGTATTTTATTAAATAAAGATGAAGCAAAGTTGTTTTTAATTGGTAAGAGTTTTAATTTTCAGTTTCGAAATAAAAGATTGTACATTTTTTTAGACATTCGGGTTATCTTAACTTTATCATCATAGATAAATAGATTTCTCAAAATCTTACATGAAATCTTCACACGTATTTTTCTCAGAATCATACCGGTAACACTTAAGTCGTTTGATTAGACATTGACAGATTTTTACGTTTCTCGCATATAAGCAATCTTCACGTTCCTTTTTATAAATTTCTATCGCATGAAATTTATGAGCTACTAAAAAATAGTACCAGATTGTTGATACAATATGCACACAAAAAAGAAACAGGTGAAGCTTAAAAAGAGTTGGAAAAAAACAGCTTTTACTTATTTATTTATATGGGAAACGAGCTTGAATTGAAATGATCGTTTTCGAAAAGATTTAAAAAATATCTTAAATAGTCGATATTCGGTGAAATGGAAACAGCGCATCACGATGATGAAGAACAAAACGATAGCGATATATGAGTTTCTGAGCTTTATCTTTTAGTATCGAACGAAGCAATGTGTTGATTAAAAAATTAATCGTGAAACAATATTTGAAAAAGAAGTAATATAAAGACACATGGACTTATCGCTTCGAATGATTAGTTTTATTGTGCAATTCTGGAATTTCAGGTCACCGAGCACATACGGTCTACGTGGGGGTACATGTGCCGGGGGAACGGCGGCATCGCCGGCATCACAAACATCACCACTCTCGCCCATCTAATGGCGATGGCACAGAAGAGGTTGATAATGAGAGACCTAGTAAGTAATTAACGATGTCACTCTCCCTAGATTCCGCAAAATACTACGTTTCACAAACAATCAACTTCATTTCAAAGTATAAGCGCATTATCAACAGAAAAAAAAAGAATTATTTTCTGTTTCAGTGAAAAATGATAAATTGTCGTTATTAATTATACGCAGAAATTTGAAGACGTCATAAGCAATTAGATTTCTAATTGATCTCGAATATGTATTGAACTTTAGAAAATTGCTTTACTTTAAGAACAAAGATACAACTCAAACTTTTAAAAGTGAATGTTTGTAAATCAGAGGAAAACTTTCGAAGTTGCTTCAATTATGCTGCATATTTGCGTGAATTTTTTCTCGGCAATTTCGTCGGCACCGAAGGAAATTGATTGGCAAAAAATGATACTTTAAAACCCACTATCGCCAATGTGTTTCATTGATCTTTTGGAAGAGCTATGTATTAAGTGGCTCGCCACATACGTATCGGTGTCATTCGCCTGCGACGTAAACCACAACGATGGCATCTAGCCCAGCTACTTGCGCTTCGGGGTGTTCACCCCACATTTTGCGTATGCGATCGATTATACTCTGATTGCACGGTTGCCAAAAGAAACGATGTACTTAGCTGTACAATTCCTCCAAACTTACCCAGCTGGCTTAGCCAAATCATAAACAACATTCGACGTCAACAAAAATCTGACGAAGAAAATAATATAGATCGGCTTTATCTTTCTTTATCGTAATAGTACATTGTACGCCGAGGAAAAAAACCCGGTCTTTTTACGACGAAGGTTTATTGAATTTAATGACATTTCGAACGTGTAAAATAAACGGGCAATGTGCCCGCGTAAAGTAAAGTACTCTATCCGCGATCTCCCTGTGCAAAAGTCATCAAAATAGAATTCCCGATTTAAATAAATTGAGGAAACATTATCCTTATGATAGTACAGAGTATAAATTACACGTTACGAAGTTTTTACGCTCCTCTGTTACGGTTTTTATATAAGTTATAGCTCCGTATAGCTTTGTAAGAACAAAACGAGGGGTATACTTAAATCGGCGTTCGCTACTAGATAGGGGCGCCACTTGTGCCGTTTGCACGTCTGAAAACATCGTGTTTCTTGAGAAACTAAAAAGTCCTAGGGTACGAGTTCAGGGGGACGAAAAATGGCATTGTTTATTTTAGAATAAGTAAAGAAGCACGTGATGAATCATCAGCGCCACCGCTCAAAAACCGGAATTTCAAGTCTGCGTCACTGCTGCGCACTACTGATGAAAGCCAGTCGGTGTCGTATGCGCGTCATAAGAAATTTCTTGTATTCACTGGGACAAATGAGTGTTTAAACTTTTCCAATTTCGATCACCTTGAAAAGTAACGTTTCTTTACGCGTGAACTTTTTTTTACGCAAGCATCCTTTTCAAATTACCGAGAGATTTAGCGCGATCATTATGCGTGAAAAAGTTCGGAGCTCTTACGAATAAATTTCCAGGACCCTTGATGATGGCGTGCAGGGGTCGTCTCGCTAGTATCTGCGACCCCGACGGAGAAATGTTATGTAAGCCAGTACCTAATATTAGCACTGAATTTTGCAATTAGCAAAGCAAGTGTTTTCTAGAATTCGGGCTTAGAAGACTGTTACCTTCCTTTTACAATAAATCACGGTTTGTTTAGCTAGTGTTCTTATCCGAATGTTAGATAACGGAACGAATCAAAACCCCAAAGATTTCACATTTTCACATTTTTCTGGGTACAAGCATGCTCCTCTGTTTGATTATCGAGACATGCAATACACGAATGTCAAATACTTCGATTTGTGAATCACACAACCATGTGCTCGGTGTTTCCATAAACTGAATGTACACTTTGAAGAAATAGGGCGAGTCTATTAACAAGGACAATAAACAAATCTAATCGACTTCATTCCATGTCGAGTCACGTAAATAATTGGCAATAAGTCTTTACGCGTTCGGTATTTTACATCTTAAAAAAAATGAAATAAAAACTTCAAACATCGCACAACAAACGCCACAGTTTTTTCAATACGAAGGGTTGAAAACTTAATCACTCTCATTACCGGAAATGTATTTCCAGCTTATTCAATCGGCACCAAATAAGTTTCGTTTTATTGCTATTTCCCAGGAACTTTGCCCCTGACACACTTTTGCAAGTTTTACACTTCAATTTCGTTTTACCATGAAGAAGAAAAGTACTGCTTGCTGAAAACCATAAAAAACATACTTTGAGTTGCAAGTGGTAATCTTGCCTTCCCATCGTGGTTGAATCGGTATCATTCTTGAAAGCGCCAAGCAGTTCATTTCTTTGGAATTTCGTTTGTGTTTCGTTTTCTTAAATTGACCGAATTTTTTAGTCACCCCACCGGCGCAAAGGGTACAATTCATCCTCGGTGAAGAGGTCGGTGATGATGCCCACGAATCTCACCCACTGTTCTCCGAGATGGAGGAGCTCGTCAAAGATGGCGACGAAATGGAATGGAAAGAAACTGCCAGGTGATAATTTATCTCGACGAACGCTTTTTCTCAAATTGCAATTGTATAATTTAACTTTTTCGGAATAATTGTTAAAGATGGATTAAATTCGAAGAAGACGTCGAAGAAGGCGGGAATAGATGGAGTAAACCGCACGTAGCAACATTGTCATTGCACTCCTTATTTGAATTGAGGAGTCTTTTACTGAACGGCACCGTCATGCTTGATATGGAAGCTAGTACTTTAGAACAAATAACAGATCTCGTTTTAGACAACATGATCAATAAAGGTGTCCTCTCAATAGATTCAAGAGACAAAGTAAGTGATTGAGTCGATGCATATGAATTCGAATTTCAAACTTTCCCTTGACGAAGCGATTTTCGAGCCTTCCAATCAATTTCAAACTTCAATATTCCAGCCACTCATTTGTGTACCAGTTTCCAGCTCTGTCTTCATTTCAGTTCGAGCTTGAGAAAATGTATACTATTTCAATTTCAGTAATTTGGAACAAACTTTTTGCTTACCACGAATAATAGAATTTTCTCTTATCGATTTTGTTGGCGTCTTTTCACTAGTAAAGATACAAAATTATATTACAAAACTTAATATTTTTAGAGTTCGAATTGAAGAGTAAGGAACCCTGGAATTTTATAAATTATGAATGTGTGTCATTCAAGCTCCAAGAAAAAACAATTCCATTTTGAAAACGATGTTTCGGTGCACATTATAATTTTTAAAAATGAGTTTTTTTAACAAACTACAAGAACATTCGTCTGGTTATAAAATATAAGATATCCAAAGTATTTCAGATCTCTTTGTTTCCAAGTTTGTCTGTAATAGTTGTGGTATAAAAATTGAGCATAAGATGAATTAATTTTTTAATTTACAAATCATTATTCCAATGTCGCATAGAAAATTATGTTATATTCAATTGGAATCAGGGAATTTTAGTGGCAAAGCTGCTTGTACATTGAAGGTCTCTAATCCATTTTCATCGACATTGTTTATACATCGTGGTTCGGGACATAAGTGCATATAATCTAGATCACTGTTTCATTGACTAAAGGTAAAAGAAGCCCTTCTAGTGCGACATCGACATCAGCACGAAAGACGCAAGGACAACAATATGTCGAGGCTTCCAATCATAAGATCTTTGGCGGAAATCGGAAGGAACCACTCTTCTTCCAAAAGTAGGTCCCATCATTTTTCCTTTTCGAATGGCTGAAGCAATACGCAATGCGAAAATAAATGAATGGACAAGCTTTCCCAAAGGACTCATGAGATTCGATCAATGACAAATGAGGACAACGTTTTCTTTCTTTCCTTTTGATTTATTTTTCAGCCTTCGTCCACCTTTGCCATTTTCCCAAAAAATCCTTTGAGTGGTTTTTCAATTTTTTATGATTTACAATTATGTTTTTAATTTCCTCTGTTTATTTTATTTTAAGTCCGCTAATAGCGGCGTGACGAAATAGCACGAACAGCGAGACGTAAATTGATCAGTCCGATGACTCCAAATTTTCAGATAGAGACTGTTCATGTGGTATTCGTGCCTTGTTGATGTCAGATTTGCAGGAGGGTCAACGAAACGCGTACGCACCCCCCGTTCAACGTAGCACCAGCTGTCCAAGTTCTAATTCGACGGCTGTGCCGTCCAAAGAAGCTAAGGACCTAAAAGGCCCATATCTTCTCGTTCCAGGTATAACTTAGACCAATTGCTATGCAAATTTCTCACAATTAACCGTCATCAATTAATTGTACTGATCGGTTCAAATTGCTTTCTTATCGTAATGTTTTTTGAATCGTCTAATGTTCGTCATCCTTCCTGCTCATCAAAACTGCAAAATCCTGGAGGTTAAATTCATCAGATTCAATTCACAGATCATTTGCTACAACGCTCAACAAAATGTTTCTTTTGTTCAACGAATACGGTTAATTTTTGAAAAGGGCAAAATATTGTTAGGCATTCAAACAGTCGAAATTTTTCTCTCGAAGCACTCGACTCCGTCTAAAACAACATTTGATATTTTATAAAGTTGCTCATTTACGCTTGTAAGTACTACAATTATGTCTCGCTGCTAATGCCAGAGAATATCATGTTCCGTTATTACAATTTCTCTTTTTCTGTTTTTCCTCCCTTTTTGCAATTTTCATTTGATACTTGACTTGACAGTTCCCTTCAAAAAATTAGTCCGTGGTCCGTTGTCCAATTAAGCTCTTCGATAAAAGGTACTCGAAACCCAAAAGAATCGACGAAATAACAGCCGTGAAAAGCGATCTGTAAAAAATGATAACATCGCCTGATGAATACATCGCAATTTCTCTTTGAGTGTAGCCATAACTGGAGGTAAAATTAATGAGTCTAAAAGAAAAGTTTGGTGAAATCTATCGTAATTTAAGCGGGTCTAAGCAACCGCAAATTCCGCGTGCTTTTCGCAACTAATTTTGTGAATGTGTTGATTATTTTTATCAGCTGAATACAACATTTCTTTTGTGGTGGGTTTGACGCCTTGGCTTGCAATCTCATCGCCGAAAGGTTAGACGAACTGTTTGTTCCTAACCCGAGATGTTTTCGAGTACAAAAACACTATAAATCTATGTGTAAAGTGCACCCACTTTACTTTATGTTTAAAGTTTACGAGAACACTTTTCGTATCTTTCATAGGACCTTTATAGAGTTGTATTCACATGATGTTTGTTATCTTGTGTATCCATTTATCAATGCATCGAAACTTTACGAATTCGAAGACTCGAATCTCGCATTTTTCCACGTTGTAATTACAGTTTTTTTTATAAACTCCATAACTTCCTCGTATTGAACGTGTAGTAATTTTGACTGAAATTTGTTTCTCTATGTTATAAAAACAGTGTTTAGATTTCCCAAGTTGTATAAACAATCCTGAAATTATTGAAGCAAGAAATGAAATTAGAATGTACTTGTTATTTAATCGGTCTGGTACATATTTTTTATCCTTTTTCTGGTCCGTTCAATCGCATTTACAATTGCTGTGCAATCCACCATGGATCTTTGTTTTTCCGTTAAGTCCTTATAATTAGCTGCGATTGTGGATACAAGAATCCCAAATCGATAAAGGCGAAGTGTGAGAGTCCACATTGGAGAGAAAAGAGAAAACAATCTACGTCTATAACGTAGGCAAACGCAAATAAACAATCCCGTGGTGTATTTCGTGCTTTATAGTGGAGGAATCAAATTCCGTACCGGCGATCGCCGGGATGACAAGTCAGGGAAATGCTGCGGGACTCAATACGGGTGGACACTTTCTTGCTATTCCGGGTAATCATGATGAAAAGCATCTATTATCCGGCTTGTAACGTCGCATTTTTTCACCCTAAGCTTTTTCCTCTTATTTTTCTTCCCTTTATAGACCTCAGCATTTCTGCTCCTTGACATTTCATGGTAGTCACAGAGAACTCGATGCTCGCGAATGCTTCACACGTTCTAGACCATACGCTAGCTACACATTTCCCATTGCAATGACTCGGATTTTCTTATTTATTTGAGCCGCACAATTTTGGTGCACGATTTATTTCGCATTCTGAAATGTACATGAAAATCTAAGGTATCTTATATTTCATACATGGCAGAAACAACAAGGTTCAGTTTCTTTTGGATAATTGTTTTTATTACCCAGAAGAGTATCATTCTTTGAAAACAACTCTACGAAAGTGACACTTTATTCGCTTTGACAATCATGCGAAGTTCTTGTGACATGATGTTTCTCCCGAGATAATATTTATTGCATCGTCGAGCGAGGAAAATGCTTTAGATGCGCATGCATCAAGCTTTAAAAAGTGATACTGAATTTCCTTTGTTTCTTTACATGCATTTTGTACTTGTTTCATAATGAATGCAGATTTATTTATTGTGATGCCAGGTTTAAATCTCCCTTGGAAACAAGTATTATTTTGAATCCCTGACCCAGTTATTTTTACTCATTTATTTTGAGATCATGTAGTTCAGTCGTTCATCGCTGACATTAACGAAATACAATTAAAGGTTTTATTCAATTTTCTTTTACCGGCAGAATCGTGAGTGATTGCATGCTGCTAATGAACATAAATTTGTTTCCCTGTCTAATTAGCATGTTCGTAAATCATGTTGTTCTTCTAGCCGAATCAAATATAACTCAATTCCGCAATTTTACATGACTTTATTGGTGACATCAGAAAACCCATTGTTCAATATTTTATCTATCGAGCAACTTTCCTGAAATGTTGACAGTTTGACAGATTGAAAGAAATAAACTCCATGTGCAATTCAGGAACGAAAATTTAGTAACGGAAAAATTGCCTGATGAAAGAAATAAAGATGACTTGAGAATACGACGCCAATCTCGTAGTCGAGAACGCGTGTCGAATCTCAAATGCAGTAGGCAGTAAGCTAGATGAGTTTCAGGTCAGGAACCAGGAACTAATGGAATGGATCGAAGCCCCAGTAACGTCTCCATCAGTAGAAATCACAGTTCTTCGGCGCTGGAAAACTGCGATCACAGGGTTCGTGTCCGCGCGTTTTTCCAGCATTCTCATTTACAAAACATTACAAAGGGAATTTTTCAACCCAAAAAGCTAGCTCATGAAGCTCATTTGTTTGTAGGGGAACACGCATTTCATGCGGAAAATACCACTTGGAGCTGAAGCGAGCAACATTCTTGTCGGCGAAGTTGACTTTTTGGATAAAACCTTATCTGCCTTCATTCGCCTCTCTCAGGCTGGAATTATGGGCGATCTCACCGAAGTTCCCGTGCCAACGCGATTCATATTCATACTTTTGGGTCCAACGGTAAAACGCAATTTCAACTTTAATTTTATTACACATTAACGAGCTTAAGGTCCTAATTTAACTTTCCATCACCACTTTCATTAGTTAAGCATTGTTTATCCGAGTTACAAGAGTTAACGTCCGGAGAAGTTGTAACGAAACTTTTGCAGCAAACTTGAACGATGCAAATTTTCGTAAAAATATTACGATGGAGTAATCGAGTCCCAAGAAACGATATTTTCCCTTATTTTCTATGAGCGGAAAAAGTACGACTCCTTATGAAACATGAACTTTCACGATGATATTCAGCATTTCCATCCAAAGAGGAATTTCATCCTTTCAATCGTGTCTCAAATACTCGCCATTTTTTACGATTCAAACATTACGCAACGTCATACCCCGATTCTTAACCGTATCTTCAGTAACGATGAAACAGGAAAATAATCATGTAGAATTCTTCGGCTTAATTATGGTAATTTGTGTAGGGTGGGATTTCGAACTTCCACGAAATCGGTCGAGCCATGGCAACATTGATGTCCGACGAAGTCTTCCATGACGTAGCGTATAAAGCCAAGAATCGAAATCACTTGTTGGCAGGGATCGACGAGTTCCTCGACGCAGTCACGGTTTTGCCACCTGGCGAATGGGATCCTACAATTAGAATAGAACCTCCCGCAGCCATACCATCTCAGGTAAAAGATCCGAATTTTCTTCAACAAATTATCGCAACGCGTTTTTGTTACTTCAAATGAAATGATGAAATCTCAGGACACGAGGAAAAGGCCAAAGGAGGAAAAGCAAAAGGAAGAGGAGGACGAAGAAGACGAGCAGAAACTGAGGGAAGAGTCCGGTCTCTCGAGAACCGGCAGACTTTTCGGCGGCCTACTCAACGACATCAAACGGAAAACTCCATTCTACTTTTCCGACTTCAAAGATGCCCTGGCCTTGCAATGTATCGCTTCCTTTATTTTCCTGTACTTCGCGTGCCTGTCGCCTATTATTACGTTCGGTGGACTTCTCAGCGAAGCTACAGGCAAAAATATGGCTGCTATGGAGTCCCTCGTTTCTGGTTTCGTATGCGGTATTGGCTACGGACTCTTTTCCGGTCAACCATTGACGATTTTAGGCTCGACCGGGCCAGTTCTTGTGTTCGAGACGATAGTCTTTGAATTTTGCAAGTTAGTAATTTGTCATCCGAATCGAAAGACCTTTTTAAAATTTCGAAAATATTCTCAATTTTGCTACACGAAACGTGCTTTTTACTTGAAAAGCGAATAAAGATTTTTTGGCGATTTGACAGACAAATAGACTGGGATTACATGTCCTTCCGGTTTTGGATTGGAACTTGGATAGCGATAATTTTAATAATACTCGTAGCCATTGATGCGAGTGCATTAGTCTGCTATATCACGCGTTTCACGGAGGAAAATTTCGCGACGCTTATCGCCTTCATCTTTATATTTAAGGTGAGCCGAGAGAATTCGAAATCGATGTAATATTGCTTCCACCCTCTTACTCGCTCATCCATTCGGAACTTTTTTCTCGCTTATTTATGCTCAGTGTCACATTGGGTAAAGGTTTTTCATTTATCATTGTGGACGAAGTGAGGTAAAAATATCCCGTCGAAAAATATCCGTCGCTTCATTGATTTCTTGTTCAAATCGTCGCATAAAATATGCATGCCGAGTTTTCGTCAATACATTTCTTCGCGTTTCTATAGAACCCGTATTTTTATTCATTTTCATCCGATGCTTGATTTTTAGAGATTTTTCAATAATTTTTTTATTTCCTTCTATTTTAGGCCATTGAAAACGTCATGATCATTGGCGATAAGTTTCCTATAAATACTCACGGCGATCAGTCACTTATGATTTATAATTGTTCGTGCGCGCCTCCAAATATTACTCGCCATTCATACAGTAACTACGTCAATTGGACAGCGTTGAATAAAACAGCATGTGAAGTAAGTTCCTCGTTTCCTAATTCTCACATGAAACTCTTTAAACGTGGAATACTCTAAACTTTTTCAGGCTTATAATGGCACTTTAACAGGGGTCGATTGCAACAAAGTCTCATACGTGCCAGACGTATTCCTTATGTCAATTATCTTATTTCTCGGCACATTTATACTGTCAGTGCTACTGAAAGATTTCAAAAATGCCCTCTTCTTCCCTTCCAAGGTACGACTGTTCTAATCAATCAAAAAGTATTCATCTCAACTGAAACAAACTCGAATAATATATTTCCCACAGGTCCGATCGATCATTAGTGATTTCGCAGTAATCATAGCCATTTTATCAATGTCGTTCTTGGACCTTTACGTCGGCATCCCGACACCAAAACTCGAGGTTCCGCACGAGTTTAAACCAACGTTGAGCGATCGAGGCTGGATAATTTGGCCTTTCAAGTCAAATCCTTGGTGGAGCTGTATTCTGGCTGTTCTTCCAGCACTGTTAGGAACGATTCTGATCTTCATGGATCAGCAAATCACTGCTGTGATAGTCAACAGAAAAGAAAACAAACTCAAGGTGCTCATACCAAACCTGAAAATATAAACGCCCGCCAAAGCATTTTGTTATGAAAATTGTTGATCAAAGAGATTCGTCATTCTGAAAATCAAAACCTCAATATTTCAAAGACAATTCAATGTTCGTTTTTACAATTTGAATTGATAACTCAAGAATGCTTTTTCCGAAATTTAGAAAGGATGCGGTTACCACTTGGATCTTTTCGTCCTAGCCATTTTGATAGAAATTTGTTCCTTCATGGGACTGCCATGGTTCGTGGCCGCCACCGTCTTGTCCATCAACCATGTGAACTCTTTAAAACTGGAATCGGAGTGCGCTGCTCCCGGCGAGAAACCGCAATTCCTGGGCGTCAGAGAACAACGAGTCACGCACATCCTAATCTTTCTGATGATCGGCTGCTCCGTTTTATTGACCCCCATGTTGTCACACATACCGATGCCAGTACTTTTCGGCGTGTTTCTCTACATGGGCGTAGCATCACTGAAGGGACTTCAATTTTTCGACAGAATCCTCATCATGTTCATGCCTCTCAAGTATCAGCCGGATTACATGTTCCTTCGACAAGTAAGCATTACATCGATTTCTGTTCAGCTCGCAAAAATTCGATTTCATGGGTTTTATTCACTTTTGTGTTTAGGTGCCGCTGAAAAAAGTCCATTTGTTCACCATACTACAACTGACTTGCCTGGTTTGCCTTTGGACCATCAAATCTTTTAAGTTCACCTCCATTTTGTTCCCAGTGATGGTAATTACATACTTCCAAGCAATATCTTTTGTTCTTGTTGAAATGATTCGTAATTGAATGGTTTTTACAAGAATCGAAATCGCAAATGTTTCGAAAATAATTGTTTTAATTCAAGTAGATATTTTAATGCGAATGTAACGATTTTTGCAGCTCGTTGTAATGATCGGAATCAGGAAATCTCTGGATTTGGTATTTACGCAACGAGAACTGAAAATTTTGGACGACGTGATGCCGGAAACTAGCAAAAAACACGCCGACGACCTGCGGCAGCTGGAAAGCGGCGAGGTTAGCACAGCCACCCGAATATTCAGGGCTATTTGTTGCAAATAACATTCGTCCAGTGACTCCGGGCACACTTACCCTCCCGTGGTCACTATCACTCTCAATGATTGCGATAAAAGCACATTTTACACGGATAAAACCATGTGAACGCTTTGAAAACCTTCAACGTGAGTTGATGTGGGTAATTGTGACGTTTTGTAATTGAAAAATATCTGAACAATTAAACACATTGCATCATTGAAAACTGCCGCTCGAAAACACGATTAAATGAATTGCACTTCATTACCAACGATCATTGACGTGAAGTTTTTCAATATAAACATAATGATGACAGAAACTTTACTTATGAAAGTCGATGGACAAGATTTCATTGTCAGGTTTTTCATTAGAATTTGAATTGATCCAATGCTTTTTTCTCAATAGTGGCATTGCAAGACATTGTATATAAATATCCTGTTCTGCAAATTGCAAGAAAGAAGTTTTTGCGAAAATTTCTTTGAATTGAAGTGCAGAAGTAGTGTAAAACAAATAGAAACGATGAGTTTGCCGCTTTGTCAGTTTATCAATCAATAAAAACGAGAGTTGTAATACGAATTGACATTCGTATCTAAAAATAGTTTTTTCTTTATAAAAATAAAGCAATCAAATTGATTCAAACATACAGAAAAATGGTTAATGTGACAGAAATAATATTCACCAACTTGGAATTTTTTTAAATTTAAAAGAATACAAAATTTTGACGAAATCTAGAAGCAGTTATAAACTTCTTGAAATGGGTGATGATTAATTCATCCTTTGATCATCAAGACTAAAATTCTAAGTGTAAAAACGTGAATATTTGTAGTCGGGTAAATCTTTCCATTATTTTATTCGTATAAATACCGATTATGTAAATAGTGAAAATTGACAGAATAATAAAGCACAACTTTGTACTTTTATGTCACAAATACCCACATTAACCCTAATCGAAATTGAATAATATTGAAAAAGCAGTGAATAATTTTTAGCATATTGGTTAGGAAAATATTGTTTTCCTTTTTTTCATGGAACAATAGTGAATTCTTCGTCTTTATTATGAATGGTCTGAGTCTTGTGCGAACGTCTTTAATCATTCCGACCAGTATTAAAGTACATAATAAAAAGATGCAATTGTTTAAGTGTATGACTGTTCATCGCGAATGTTTGTACAACGAGGACGACAATTGATAAGCCAAATAACGAAACTAATAATTATTAGGCATTGTTATTTCTTGAGATTTTCATCGCTTTCGTCCATTTTAGAAATTGTTTTTGAATGATTGTTTCCTGTTTTTAACATCCTCATGAAGAATGATAAAATTTTGTGTTATTTAAATTGTAACTGAAGATGACAATATTGAATGAGTGGTACAAGTCGCTTGGCGTCGTACGCTTTCTTAAAAAAAAACAACGATCCGCAGTTTCGCGTTACATTCAGTTATTATGAATTTTCCCATCAGATCCCTCACACGTTTTATACCTGTAAATAAAAAGAAACACGTTGTAACATTTTTTTCATCCTACAACGCGAAACTAATTTGTCAAAAAATAAACTATTGATGCAAAATTTTGTGTGATCACTCACTTTTCGAAAAAAAAACCTTTGTCTCTTGATTTTTCCGAACTTTTTAGTCATAAGAATTGTCTTCAATTTTTACACTCTCATGAAAGCATTACTATCCAATTTAACGCTAAGAATTCTTTTTACACTTTTCGAAGTTGATGACGTTGCAATTTTTCCTCGAGAAAAGTAAATGGAATCTTGACTTCTTAACGTCATAATTTAATCTTTTTTAAACACAAAACAACAGGTTTGAGTTAGTTTTAGCATGAGAAAACTCGGCAGAATAAAAGACGTTCCAAGAATTCTGTACATTTTTAATGTTCGATGTTACACAAAAGTTTTATAAACTATTTCACTGCGCGAAAAAAGACCATGACTCACGGAAGATGAAGGGTCAATTGAAGTCGTGGATCGAAGGTGGGTTGTATCTGTTTATGAATTGAGAATCGATCAATCACTGAAAAGCACTTGCTATTGGCGTCGAAATCTGCATTATGTCCGCGATGCATGGCCTTTCACTCGCTAAAATAGGATCGAGTTTGGATATTGACTGATCAATTCTAACAAAATTATACTAGGGTAAAATTAAAAAACAAAACAAGTTTGTAACGTATGGAATTTTTACATTTTTACTTCTATTTAGCAATGCTAAATCTCTTGTCACTCAGTGTTATGAGCCGACGCGCATGGACCAACTTTTTAAATTGAAAACGCATGTGTAGAGTGACTTTTTCACACGAGTCATACAGGCGCAAAATTTGACTTGCGACGCTGCATTATTTAAACAAAAAAGAACTACAAATGCATGCAATGAATGTGTTGTACCGACTCTATAAAAAGTTTGCATTCAATTTTTCCCTTAATTACTCTGAAACATAAACTCCTTCCCATTCTGACAATAAAATGAAGCATTTCATGTACTTTTCGTGATTTTCTCTTTGAAGTACAAAAATATGCAAATTGAAAATTGGAGCCGTGTGAAAAAAGCGGAGTTTATAATTACCGCTGTCGTAAAACTAGTACAAAAATTCATGATACAATTTCGTCTCAATTTGAATTGCTAATTTAATTGGCATTCGTCCCAAGTTAAAAGAAAACCTTGTCCACTTTAATGTACAAAGGAAGGTTTAAAATGTGAAAATTTCATTCGTCCCAAACTAAGAACGATTGATTGATTTAGAGCGAATTTCGAACCGTTTTCTCTTTTTGAAATAACGTGCACTTTTTCTGAGATATTAGAATTTGAAACTGCAGAAACATATTTTACATCGCTTTGATGCAGTTAGATTTCATATAGGTTTTTATGTTTTTATCCGACTTTTTTTAATAGCGCCACTCATCGCCATACAAAAATGTCTGGAACATGAATTGAAAATTAAGTGAATTTGTAATTAACCCTAATCGCAATAACCATTTTATCATTTCAACAAAATTATTTTCGCAGGAACATAATGAACCCACGGATTTTGCGCCAGCAGGAAATTTGCAAATTCCACTGGTGAATGGAAACATCGTGAAAATACCATTAACAAGCATTAATATTAGCGAGGAAGTCAACAAAAGTGGAATTTGGCAGCAAGTTAATGAGAATAATGAGAAACAAAAGCAACCTAAAATGAATGCGTAAGTGATTTCAACATTTTCATCAATTTATTTGTAAAAGGCATTCTTCCTATTTTCGCAGATCATTGTTTATAATTAATTCAGGTAATTAATATTCGTTCAAAAACCATGACTATGGTGAATAAAAATGTATCGGTCTCGGCAAGTTTCATATATTTACTTTCCATACTTCGCGTTTTTGTTTCTGTGCAAAAAAGTTTCAAATTTCAAAAACGTTTTCATACTTTTTTCGAGTTTATGAAAAATATTATCAAAGTGTAAGCTTATTTATTCCATTTCTTTTTGTAAATTTGCTGCAATTTTGAACACCGTATTATATTTTCAAAGAAAGCATGGCGATGAAAAAATGTGCCTAATTTACAAATTTTATAGAAATATGTAATGTAGTGCAGGAAAGACAAAAAAGCCTTCTAAAAAAGAGACTATATCAACGGCTGACGAGACTACGAGGCTAACAACAATGACTGAGGAAGAGGAAGATGACTGTGGAATCTCCATTAAGGTGACAAACGTAAATGACTAAATTTTAAGCATCATCTCTCCATTATCAAGACACACATGGCAAGAGCATCCGGCATGCAACACATCCCACATTACCACTGTAAGTACAGATCATGAGCACGCGACCAGTACTTTCCGGTCAAATAAAAAAAATAAAGATTATTCTGAACTTTCGAATTGAAAAAAAATGTCCAATAGAAGTATTTTTCAATCACATATCGCATATCGCATTGTAAGTACAGTTACTTGCAAGAGTGTCCTTATTCGTCTAAGATTTTTTTCATATTGTCATATATTATCTTTGTTGAAATAATGAACATTAAAAAATAAAACAGATCATGGACATGGACGTCCGGTGCGTCTATTCTATCTTTTGAAGAGCGAAAAAAATTATAAAAATGCATCACGTACGATAACGCGAAGTTGGAAAAATTGGAAATTTCTTCCGAGGATGAAAACAGACTTTGATTGTGCTCAATGATTTACAGCACTATCACACTAGCACGCTACAAACATTTTTTGCTAGTTTGTTGTTGCACAGTGTATTTTGATTCCGATAGTTGTATATCACCCATTGAGTTAAATGAAAACAAAATCTGCGCTTAATGTACACGCGAAGCTCGAATTCTACACGTTAGTGTCCGCAGAAAGCATGTCGTTCTTTGAAAGCTTCCTCGAAGCAGGAAAACACCTTTAGCACTAGAAAATTTGATTATAACTCCTCGATGTTTTAGGCAAAACTTTTTATAAAATTTCTGTACTGACTTTGATATAGAATTTGATAACTTTATTGCAAAAGGATAAACTATTTTTCTGTTACTTTCAGGTTGATTTGATTCGATCGAAAAGCATGAGTCCACATAAAGTAAATGGCACTACTTCCGCGGAAACTTCTGTCTAAGAACTATAAAAAAGGATAAAAATTAAGCTAAAGAAAATGATGTATATTATGTGCTTGCAGAAAAGACTAGCTAACCACTACTTCATTTATGTCCCCGAAAGTACTCGTTTCGAAAATTGGGTTCCTTTTTACGAAGACAAGTTATAAAATGATATCGACAGCGCAAGTTTAAAAAATCAAAAATCAATAGAATTAAAGTACATGTTACAAAATAAGCGTCGATCAATCCGGTAAAAGATTTTTTACAAAATAAAAACGTGAATTTTACAATTTCATAATGCACTTCATAGAAAGAAAATTTGCCGTGCTCACTTTGTTGCGCCTCTATATTTCTTCGTGTTGAATAAAGTGTACGAATAAATATAAGCTTGAGAAAAGGTAGTTGAATACCCCTAACAAGGATTTCCGAAAAATCATGGGTATACATTTTTATAGTGATATTTTAGAGTAAAGGTATTACATAGTGGCTTTGCTACAAAAAATGTCTATAACATTAATCGCTAGAAATGCCCAGAAATGGCAACTTTTACGGTAGGAATGTGAAAAAATCGTGCTAGTATGGTTTGTGAGTTTCTGCAATTAAAAATGCCGGAGAAACATTCGTAACAGTGCGTTCAAAATAAAGAAAGTGCAGGGCTGGAAATCGAAATATAAAGTAATGTTTTTTACAAATGAAATAAGACGGTGCAATATTTTTAGAGCGGATAAACTCATTCTGTTGCTAAAACGTAACGAGGAAAATATTTTATTGTGAAGTATAAAGCTACAAAATTATATTTTTGTAAAAATTAAAAATACCTTGTGATCTATTCAAGTCTTTGAATTTTCTATTTCATCTCGGAACTAAATAAAGTATGATATTCTCTTTAACAAATTTTTTGAATTTTGAAAATTAAAAAGACTTTTTATAAAACCTCTTTAAAATATTGATTGTATGATAAAAATTCATACATGTATATTATGCAATAATTTTGAAGATTCAAATAAATTTTTCTACATTGCACCATTTTGTGATGCCTCAAATGACACAATGCTAAAATTCAACAGTCTGTCTCGATAAAAGTAAGTAATAAACAGTACAACGTTTCGTACTTTCGATAAAAAATTCAGTATTTTGATAATAACGAATATCCAGCCCTACTTGTAATCGAACAATAATACGTGCATTGAAACTCTAAAAATTATAAATAAGTATATTTGCAATTAGCACTAAAATAAGACCCAAGGAAATTTTAAAAAGTTCCAAAAATAGAGGATAAAACATTTTGCAGTCATTAATTTATTTTTGTTCCATACTAAATTCTTTCAAATTAACAATAATTAGCGACGTGGAAGGTAATCAAACAAATGTACAATCCTCATTTAAAAGCAATATAAGTAGTTTATTTAATAACGCACATCAATCGTCTCTCTTTCAAATTTCCCCGAGTGAAATGAGAAATTAATTTTTCATACTTGTCAATCTTATTCAGATTTGAAAATGCGGCAAATATTGACTTTTGATTAATTTTTGTGTGCACACAAGTATTTTATTAGCAAATGTATATTATTAATATTATACGATGCCAGGAAACCCCATTGACGTTTTCTTCTAAAAAACTTAGTTTATAGATTATTGAAACACTATACAAATTTCAAATTATCATTACGTGAAACTTATATTATAGAACATGAAACGTTCAACTGGATTTTCAGATGTTTTGTATTTGTGATATTTAGCTAAGAGAAAAAGTAATGAAATGAAAATGCTTCAGATGAGTAGTGATAAGTCTGAAATTGCCCCTAAATTTTCTCACACAAGCGAGAACAAAAACAATACATGTTTTTACAATACGAATCTGTTTTGCCGAACGTAATTTACTTTTGCAAACTGGATTATAGTTTGTTATCAAACAGTATTTCTTGCGATATTAATTATTAGTATTATTATTCATTATTTGAATTTGCAATGTATTGGATAAAAAATAAAAATGTAAATTTATTTTTGTTGCGTCCAGCTAAAAAAATTGCAAACTTCGAAACGTCAAAGCTCATTACTGTAAATATTAGGTATGATATATGTATTTATCCATAAGTAACTGAAGAAAGTAAGAATCCGAACGAAGTTTTTTTATTAAATTCAGTTGAAGCCGAGCCTACTGCTACTGTAATTTTGATAAGGTGGATATCGAATATTTTGCCCGTATTTGCCTTGACAGAGTTCTGAAAAATGATCCGAAAAACAATTTATATTAATCATGCATGAAATGATTCCAAATTTTTAATGTCTTTTGAAATTAATATCTGATATCGATGAGTAATTCAAAAATATCTGACACGCGAAAAAAATGCGGAATAAAAATTCTAAAAATTCATTTTACTTATTCCCCGGAATATTTTTTAGAACTAGAAAGAGAAATTGACATGGCATGTTCCAAAGTATTGAACATAAGAATATGTAATAGCGATAACATTCGAAATAGCGGTCAAACTGTCTGAACTAGTAATTAAAGTATATTTTGTTCCTATAATTATTGTAGTTTTTATTACTTGGAATAAATGATCATTTGACAAAAATGCTATCAATTTAAAATGAAATTCGTAGTATTTTATCAGGACAGTTCGACTAGCTGATGGACTAGTGTATAAATGCGCGTTAAAAAAACCCACTGGGATTCTATTTCATGATTGTGTACTGTTGTAAATATGAGAATAAATGTGTAGATAAGCATCGATTAATAAACAAACGTTAAACATTGCCAATTGTTTCGATTATTCAATGCATTCTCTATTTCAAATCGAGTTTTAATTTATACATTTTGAAATTTGTATTGACAAATTTTATAACTGCAATTTTTATGTGCGTGAAATAACGAGTAATTAAAAAGATCTTTTTATCCCGGGAAATCATCTTTTTATTCGTAAAAGTGTAACATAAGTTACGAAATTCTATCGACAGAACGCTATACTGAACTATTTTTTTTATCACAAATAAATACTTTCAAATTATCGTTACATCTTATCAATTTTATGTCGCAACCCACAAAGAGTACGTTTTCCATAGCAAAAAGAGGATGAACAAATCAACAAGTTTTCCATCACATTACATTACACGAACTTTATTAAAGCATAAGTAATAATTCTTTTCGTAAGAAGTGGAAGAAATGAAAAGTAAAAATTAGCTTCAATAAATTGATGTTTTCCTTCTTGGTCGCGCTAGATAAGATCAATTTTTTCCATAATTCATGTTGCATGTCATTACCGCGCATCAATCATCATTAATTACGAGGATTCATAATGGACGTCGACGGAAACCATTTCGTAAGTGCACTGAATAAAAGTCATTCGTAGCGTAATGTATAAAAGAATCGACAACATTCGCCGTTCCAGAGTAGTTTCCTTCGGATAAAAATGAACTTCCTAATCACATTTTCCGCTATTCTGTGTTGTGTTTATGCACAAAACAATCCGCATTACGTTGGTCAACGGACCACCATGGTCCATTTATTCGAATGGAAATTCGAAGATATCGCAAAAGAATGCGAAAGATTTCTTGGGCCAATGGGATACGCCGGAGTGCAGGTAATTAAACATGTCATTTTTCATCTTTTGACTTTCGAAAAATTTCCATTCAAACACACATTTTTAGAACAAATTCTTCACATTTCTCAGGTTTCTCCAATAACTGAAAATTTGGTCCTCCCCAACAGACCATGGTACGAGTGTTGAAAAAATTAACAAATAACAAATAATAAAATTGATCTATAATTAACTAGTACCCTCCCCCAAACAGGTACGAGCGCTACCAACCAATGTCGTACAAAATCCAAACCAGATCTGGCAACGTGCAACAATTTCAAGACATGGTCCAACGGTGAATTTCTGAGGTTCAAGGTTTTTCAGTCGACATCTTCTGAAGTCTACTTATTTTTAAAGATGCAATAAAGCCGGGTTACGAATTTACGTTGACGCGGTTATCAACCACATGACTGGCAACGCATCGCCAGCGATTGGAACTGCTGGTTCGCGTGCAAATACCGAAAAACTTGAGTACCCCGGAGTACCTTACGGGCCCAAAGACTTCCATCCAATGTGTGCACTCAACAACTACCAAAATGCTACCGAAGTTCGAGTTTGCGAACTGAGTGGTCTTCATGATCTTGATCAATCGAAAGAGCAAGTCCGGAAAGCCATCGTTGATTTCTTTAACCAAATTATCGATTACGGAATAGCTGGTTTCCGGTAGGTCATACATTCTTCACTTGCAATCAAGTTCCAATATCTCAAAAACGCAAAAAAACTTTTCTTTGGACGTTATTTTGTAACTTGCAGCGTGGATGGCGCCAAACACATGTGGCCCCAAGATCTGAATGTGATCTACGGAAGATTGAACAACCTTAGCGCCAAACACGGCTTCGCTCCCAACTCCCGTCCCTACATCTTCCAAGAAGTTATCGATATCGGTGGCGAAGCGGTTAACAAAGCGGAATACCAAGACATCGGAGCAGTGATAGAGTTCCAATATGGTATCGTATTGGGCCACATGTTCAGAAGCAACGACGATCTAAGAAGATTGAGTACCTGGGGTGTACCAGAAGCTTGGAGGCTTTTACCTTCGGAGGACGCTCTAATCATGGTAGACAATCATGACAACCAAAGAGGTCATGGTGCCGGAGGAGCTTCCATCTTAACGTACAAAACCTCTAAAGAGTACAAGGTACATCTTTGAAAGATCTCATTCTGAACTTGGAAAAAACATCGAAACTAATGAATTTCATCATCGTAGATGGCTGTAGCGTTTATGCTTGCTCACCCATACGGAAAGCCCCGCGTCATGAGCTCTTTCGCCTTCAGTGATCCGAGTCAAGGTCCTCCAGCCAACGCAAACGGAGATATAATTTCTCCAAACATCACTTCTGATGGCGTCTGTTCGAATGGCTGGATTTGCGAGCATCGCTGGCGACAAATCTTTAACATGGTGGCTTTCAGAAACATCGTTCAAGACAGCAAACTGGAGAACTGGTGGACCGGGGACAAAGACCAGATAGCATTTTCTCGTAGTTCTCTAGGATTCGTTACCTTCAACGCTGGGAAGAAAGACTTGAAACAAAAATTGACAACGGGTCTTCCAGCCGGAAAGTACTGCGACGTCATTTCCGGAGGACTCAGTAACGGTCGCTGCACCGGGAAGATTGTTACAGTTGGGCCAGACGGAAAAGCCGATATTTTGATTGACAGCGACGCAGAAGACGGTGTTGTTGCCATTCATGTCGAGGTACAATCATTTTATTACGTAAAATAGTATTGCGATGGTACATGATGGTATATTAAAGTGATTTTTGCAGGCTAAGGTGTGAAGCGCGGAAAGAGGGCATGAATAATTTGTTGGCATATTGAAACGTTTGAAATGTACTTTGATTATGTTATCAATTCGAGAAGGTCTAAAACGTGTATAATTAACCATGATTTTGTGAACAAATAAAACACCGATAAAGTAAAACCATTGAATTTCTTTCACAGGAAGTTCGAACGTTACGAATCGATTTGAAAATTGGGAAATGTTTACCTCGTCTAAAATATACAGTAAAAAAGCGTTGAAATATTCATGTCTCTGTTAGATCGTCGTTGAAATAACATAAGAGACTCGGAATATAAAAGTCCTCTGGCAATCCGCAAGCTCGGTAACGATTGCGCTCATCTGGAATCCCATTTTCCGCGAGTGTTTTACATGGATCTATGCACTTCCCTTCAAATTTCCATATGTAAGAAAAAGCATGTGTATTATACTTGAGAACGCGGCGCTGAATTGACTCAATTGTGTCTTCCTCGGAAACCTATAGGTATCATTCTCAAGATAACAAAATTATACGGAAAAGAATACGTCGACACGAACTGGCAGTATTCGACGACATAAAAAGTAATCCAATTTTTAACGTCGTCTCTTTTTACTGGTTGAAATCCAGAGACATTTATCGTTCGAATTTATATTACTTTCAGAGAATTTAAGGATGGAATAAAACAGCGTGTTTTCTTGTAAAAACAAGTACACATAATTTGTTCTATTTGAAATGTGCGTAAATGTATGCAAACATGATAACCAGGTATTGAAAAACTCGATATTGCGAGTTCTTTCCACGTGAAAAATCTTATCTGGGTATAACATAATTTCACCGCACACCGGTAAAACAATCTGAGTTCCAGCGAGGACATTGATGACTCTGAGTGGTCTCTCATTCTTCTCTAAACGACCAATTACTCGTTTCTCATCAAACCACCACGGACATTTTTCCAATTGCCGCGTAAAGGATAATTTAATGTCATTAATATTCGGCATCGGTCCATGAAGACAGCAGAATATGGATTTTTTTGGTACTGGATGATCCACTGATTACAAAAATTATTAAATTAGTATTATTTAAACTATAATAGAAAAGGAGTAATTTTAAAGTATGTCCTTGAAGTGTCCTCACTGATTGAATCAGTGATTGAATTTTTATTGATTTAAATTTAGAGAGAAAACAAGGCCAGCGTTATGTTTTATTTTTAGTCATAACAATTTTAATGTAAATATTATCTACGAGCCTTATTATCTACGAATTCTAAAATTCCAAAACAAAAGTTGATAAGAATCGGGCAGATAAGAAAATTGAAATTTCCCGTTATTAGAAGATTCCGGTGTATTTATTTAATAACAATGATATTGCAAAATCAGCATTTGAAAGACCTAACTTATTTTTTGCATGGAGCAACTAAATATTGATTGGGCCATTTGCAAAACATGGTTTTCGGCAAATCGCGTAAAAAGTTAGGGGTGTATTTTGCGTATGACATAACTTGGTCAATTTTCAAAACTTTTCGATCACAGCAGAAAAAATGAGACTATTGAAAATCCTTTTTTCACAATTTTAAACAAGTTTAACAGCTTGTTTTATTAAGAATCCAAATAGCATCTGAGACTAAACGCAACTCTTATAAAATAAACAATAAATTGGTTTGAAATATCATAAACTTTATTCAAACTTTCCCGCCCGTTTTCAGGAGACTGAAAAATGAAATATAGTTTTACATCATTACGCATTATTTGAAAATCACGTCTATCTATAAATTCTTTGTACTGTAAAAATCATCTTTCGATTTGTTATATTTCGGAAAACGAGTTATATATTCCAATTATAATGCGCATGCTCCGTCTAAGCGCATTAAGCATTAAGCGTAACCCTCAGGTAACTTCCTGGTTGCTGGTCTTCCTGGCCAAGTTGCACACGTTTTTAACAAAACAGAAGTCTGTGTGTAGTATACTTTTCTACAGTTTCCTTTTTTTACGAATCATATAATGGGTGACACGACCGCGAAAAAGGTAATTGATAATCTGTGAAATTACTTTGAATTTTTACCCAGCCTTTCGTAAAAACTCGACGGAACTTTACTCCATTCGAGGACGTAAATACGCGTGGTTAGGTTAGTGTCTTCATCGACCGGTTGTGTCACAAATTTCGAAGCAGTCTCGGTTCAGCAATGGTTCCATCAAATGCAGTAAATATTTGCCCATCGTCATTCAACAGCACAGCCGAAATTCATTTATTCCGCTGGCAAAACAATTTACTCGACTCGTAGAATTATAGTCGCTTGTTTCGATGTATCTCGCGTTTTATAACCTCCAAGAGTGAAAGCGTCGCTTCGCGAGAATATCTTTCGACAAAGGAATTCATTGCGATGGAAATTCTGCTGTGCCGTGATGAATGCAGTTCCTACATTGATTGATTTTCAACAGAAAATAGCTACTTTCTCGATTTCGTCCCGGAATAGTCCAAAATGAGTGTTCGAACGTTCGCCTCTTTGTCACGAACTTTGACAGTCAAATTGCCAAAAAAAGCATTAACGCAACTTGAGTTCGATGTCTTGTCGAAAATGAAATATAAATCGAAATCACGAGTCGATTTTCGTTGTGAATCACGTGAAACAACAAAAGCCCAAACGAAACATGAAACTTTCATTTGAAGTTCCATTTTCCAGCAAAAACTGTTTCAAAATATAAAAAATGCCAATGAATTTTTCCTTTATCTAACGTGGAATTATTTTTCGCAGGTTCAGGAGTACAAAGATTCTTTGAAGCACAAGGTGAGTGTCCTGCTGGTATTTATTGCAAAATTAGAGGTATTCGTGTTTTAATTCACTGACATTTTGCAGGCCGAGCTTCTTCTGCTGAAAGGCTTTCCTGAGAAAATCGTTGAGCTCAATGAATTACTAGAAACTCCTGGTTTCCGCAGCAAGAACCTGACCGAGGTCCACCAGAAGCTGAATGTTCCCATTCCAGATCCAATACTGCTTAATCATTCCGAAGATGGGCCGCCGTCGAAGAAAGTTAAAGTAGAGAACAATCTCGAAGAGCAAACGGGCACGAAAGTCATGGTGTTGCCTAATGGGCCGATACCATGCAACGAGCGCCTATGCGAACTTATTAAAATAGTTAAGCCTTACATAAGACAACTGCTAGAGGATTCCAATCTTGTAAGTTTCGTAAAGCACGCAAAGGACATTTCAAGGCAATCAAAAATTCTAACAAAATATCGTTTCAGTTGAAAATGTGGATCTCGTTCATGATTCCGAAAATTGAGGATGGAAATAATTTCGGCGTTTCTATTCAAGAGGACACGCTCGCCGAAGTTCAAGCAGTGGAAAGCGAAGCCGCTGCGTTCTTCGATCAAATTTCGAGGTGCTTTTCAATCAACTTGAAGAAAGTTCTTTTCAAAGTCCAATTTTTGACACGTTTCATTTCAGGTACTTCATGTCAAGAGGAAAGATCGTGAGCAAAGTCGCAAAGTATCCGCACATTCTTGACTACAGACGAGCGGTCACAGAGCTGGACGAGAAGGAGTACGTGAGCCTGTGGCTGGTGATGTGCGAAATTCGTAACCGCTATTGCTCGCTACATGATCTGGTGATCAAGAATTTAGAGAAAATCAAAAAGCCGCGTTCCTCGAATGCCGAATCTTTGTACTAAAAAAGGAACGCTGTCGGCATGTAAAGGCGTCGTTGATGATAACTGTAACTGTAATGTTGAATCGACGACACTGAATGGAATAAATTTAACGAAGACAGCGTAAACTTGATGCAACAAACAATTTTTTGCAGATCAACTGTGCTATTTATAACATTTTTCAAATAGACTATTTCTTATCATTAAGTAATAGACAATTAAAGAATCTACTGTTACTTTAACTACAAAATATTGTGAAATTGTCACATTTACTAGTTTTTTTTCTCATTCATAGAATTATTTTGCTGATGAATGTTAGAAGTAAATTTTTTGCTAAGTGAACGAAAGTCGTTATTTTGTATCATTGCTTTATCATTTCGAAAATCATATTTCACTGTGTAGTTTTACCACGAATAAACTATATTTCCATTCTTTATGCTAGACTTGACATTTCTTTCACTTCTTATTTTTATGGAAAATTGGGTCACTTGAAATTGGAAAAAGTAATGAACTCGTAATTTCATGCTTTTTGCTATAACACAAATATATTTTATTGTTTCTTAGTCCAAAACAATGCGTGTAATCAACTATCACAAATTCAAACAAAAGTGACAAATGTTTGTTAATATTTAAATTGACAGATTACGATTATTACATTTTAAAACAATGCAACGGTTCAATGTAAAAGTATCGATTGAAAATCGTCGAATAATACAAAAAAACGGTAACAATTTGACGGCTTGCATTTACAAATACTAATATTATGAGAGCACCCTGTAGATTACAATCTTTTTCTCCAGAAAACAGTATGTCATATCGCCTATTATTATTCGTGCGCACTTTTTCGGCTGAACAAGTACACTGAGAGAAAATCGCTTTGTCTTTGCATTCGTTGGGTCCAACGTATTCGTTATAATGATGTAAAACTTGTAAAAATCAAATTTATAAACCGTGGATTTCAAAAGCTTTTTGACCTGCAAATTTTTATGTTTAGATGAAAAGCATCGATTTTTTATGTTGAAAAAACCGAATTTTTCTTTTGCGACGTTTGAGAAAACATTGTCAAATTCTCTCTGTCGTTTCTGCTTTTCTCTTAGTGTAATATATTTATATACGTAGGCCATGCGTGGTTCTAGCGGTGTACAACGTGGATTTTGCATTTGTAAAGAACATCCACTTTTGACTAATTTTTACATGCGGTATTGCTATGTAGAATGTAGGAAAAACGATCAAGGCCTAAAACCGCTTGATTTTGACTAGATTAATCAGTAGGTAAGTCTTCTACTCTGTCGTATTCTTAAGTTTCAACGGAATAATTCACGTCTACATAAAAACTGTAACTCGACATTTTCTTTACATGGATACTTGATTGCACGTACATTTTTTTATATACAGTATGTATTTATAATTGATTTTTTCAATTCTCGATGCCGAGCTTGCTAAACTTTGACAATCTCTTGTACATATTCGGGTTTTCTTCAACTTTGGTAATACGAAATTAAACGAAAATGAAGAAAACTTGTTTTTGATAACAGAATGATTGAGTTTGTAGTTTTGTTTGCGTAATCATATCGAATGTGGTACAAAATATTAATCTAATATCGGTATCTTATTTTCGATTAGCATTACATTCGTGTTCTAGTAATAGTAACTTCGCATGATACAGTTGGCGAGAAAATTTATAAGATTATATTAAAATGCATGTACAAACTATAATTTTAGGACACTGATAATATATTTACACATATTTGTCCTCTTTAACACAGTCACTTTTGAATATACATCTGCTTTTTGGTGTTTACTACATAATAAGAACTAGTTCTGATGCAGTTAATTTGATGTTTTCGGAACTTGCGTGTTTGGAAATTGTTTATAATGTTTTCGTTGGAACTTGAAGCAATTGTTCAACGTAGAGAAACAAGTTTGTATGCATTTATAAAAATTGTAGAAAAGTTCTAGTGCTCGGTGAGTTTATTTTGATTTCCAAAGTTTATTTAAAGTTCATTTTATCGACAAATCACGATGCAAAATTGGTAATTTTTTTAATCTAAACTTTTTACTCGATTAAATGAGTACAAGTGGTTGCTGCTGTCAGCAAGATTGTCCAGAAAAATATGTTTTTTACAAATTAACAACTCGATAAATTAAAAATATTCGGATTCAAAATGAAATGTGTCTCGTAATTATTATTATTCAGCATTATTATTCAACTTTTTCTCTTATCATATTAATTTTAATTGTTTTCTAACATCACAAAATGTTGAAGTATTTCATGAATATATTTATGTATAAACTTTTATTGAATACTGTTCAAAAGTATTACGGACTAGCATTTTTCAAAAAACTTTAGTTTGAAAATTAATGCAACATTTTTTACGTAAAGTTATGCAATATTTACATATAAAAAATAGGCCTCGCTATTAATGGTACGATAAACAAGCGATTGTGATGTTTTGGACAGAACGAGATATAGTCAAAATACACAATTTTTTTCGTAAACAATTTTCGATTCAAGGATAAAAATTATCAAAGTTTTGGTCAACCTAAAACTAATTTTTACTCTTGAATCAATAATAATCATTTACAAAATATCACAAAGAACTCGAATATTTTGTCATGTGAGGTCGTTTCATAATCGACCGTGAAAGTAAAGTTTTGCGAAGTTTGTCGCTTCAATATTATAACAATTACCGTTTTTATTGGACAGAATTAGAGGCTTTTGTCGAAATGGTTTCGACCTCTCTCGATCTCTCTTTCGTAAAACCAACTATATTTTCAAAAAACTCTTCTCTTCCATCTAATTTGCACAGAAAAATACCTCGCGTCAAAAAAATTACAACACGCCGTACAAGTTAATTTTCGTTCACGAAAAGTCGAAAATAAATGCCTTCGCAACGGAATGAACTATCGATCCGCTTCGTCTTTTCAGGAATCTTTGGCATAATTTTTCCAACGTTTTCTTATCGCCTCCGCGGTTACGTCGATGCAATGTATAAAATGCATCCATAAATATTCTTCATGGCATAGCCAGGAATTTGTTTTTTTTCTATTAAACAAGCCGCGTTCATCTGCGGCAGTTCAAGCTGATTTATTCGGACGACATCAACTGAACGCTGTCATCGGCGGATCTGTGCAGCCTCCGCACTTCCGATAGGGACCGCATCGGCGTCGGATTAAGAAGAGAAAAAGTGTGAGAGTGTCGGTCTGAAAATCATGGAAAATTTCCATTTTCAATCACCACTCGCTCATATTTTTTACTTTAAAACAATAGAACGTTTTCTAGGCAATTCTTTAAATTTCGTGCATGATTGTGTTATGAATAATTCAGTTATTCAGTCGATTTGCATGGAATCGTCACTTTTCTGCTGAAACCAACAAGCAAGTAGTAACAATTGATATTTGATGCATTATCTCTGACATGCACGTGTGTTACGGGTTAATTTTCGATGCTCCAAATCGATCTGCACATGCATATGCAGCTCGAGACAAGGTCAAGGGTAGCTACTTTATATCGATTGTTTAAACACACCTTTCCCTAATCGATACTTTCTTTTGAACATTCTTCGGTTTCCAGGAAGAATAAATTCATAAATTTTGTTTCAAGCGATCGCGTTCTTGAATCGGAATATTATTGCGTGTGTTTCCTGAGAATTATTTTACTTTTCAACCCATTATTTAATAGTCACAGCATAAAAAATGCTGAAGTTGCATGATTCTTCCAGCAAAAATTGAAATTCGACGGAATATCTCCGTAAAATCGTTTGCATGCAATCGCATTTTCGGAAGGAATTCTTATGCAGCCTAATTGAATTTCTCTCACGACTCAAATTATTCATTTTTAAACAACTTAATGATTTTGGTTAAATATAAACAAAAATTTTCCATTACTGTAAAAACTAAACCAATCGCATTTTCACAAAAAAAAAGGTGTTAATTTCGACAATAAAATAAGATACAAAATCCTCCTTTTTTCAAAAAGATTCAAAAATTCAATCTCGGGTAACAACAAATCTTTTTATGAAACCATAAAGCCTTTCTTAAGCGTGAAATTGTCAACTGAAAATAGGTGCTCATAGCCAAATATAAGAAAATGTTGAATAACATATGCAATTATTTCTGGATCTGAACCTTTGACTTCTGCACTTACCACGAACGTCAGAGGAAGATTCATTCTTCGATAATTCATTATCCGCGCTTCGGTGAACTGGCGTTTTCGTCGGACTCTTATAATGCGCCAGAACTTCATTTTTATTTACACTGTTTTGATGAGGAAAATGAAACACCGGCGTATGCGACCACAGCATCGGCGGCGGACTACGCACCAAATGCTCGTGCACTTGAGCCAAAGTCAACGGGTTTCTATCCCCCAGTTCCTGCTTAAAAACAATCCTCGTTGAGCTCAAAAATCCTCGATCATTCCAACAAATCGACCTTTACCTGAGACATCAAAATGGCATCGTCCGATTCTGACTCTTCTATTGACTCGACTAAATTTTCTTGACTCGCCAAAACCTTGAAAATCGTGCAAAACGATGTTAGTAATTCTTCGTCTTTGAATAAACCACGAAAGGATGCAAAATGCAATTTTTTTCCTTTTCAATTGCAGCATTACATGGTCTGTTTTTCGGTGAATCAGTTTCGGAAATTGAATGAAAGTCTATGTTTAGACGACGGTGAAACGTGCGGTCATGATTTGAAATATCGATTGTAAACGTTACCTGTAGAAACGGATTATCTTGTCGACTTAGTCTCAAGGCCTCCATGTCCTGGTCGATGTTCCGAGTTCTTCCTGGGGTCAATGTTAGAATTGAGTGCGATGGGGAAGGATGGCAAGTGACGACGACGTCCACAGCCGTCACGTTTAAAGACGATGGGATCCTCGACATCGAATTGTCACTCTCGCCCCCATTCCGTCGACACATTTGCGTGATAACGGCTTCAAAACAACACCAATGTTTCTTTGTTCAACTTTTCCATGTTTTTATTAACGAGGCAACAATTTCATTGCGTCGAAGTTTTATCGTAATCTTTATTCGGACATTAAAATTATACGTCGGAAGTTACTTTTTTAAAGCATTTTTTATTATTACTACGTTAATTGTGTTAATATAAAAAAGCTATCATTAAACCCACACATGGCTTCTTTATCTGATAACAAGCACGATATAAAAGAATCAATAGTATCTACATACGAATGCTTTGTACATATTCACATGTAGTTTTAGAAGGTAAACTTTTTTCATTGCCTTTTCATTCAATGCCACCCAACGCGCACTCCGAGCACTTTTATAATCGTTTTTTTATTCAAAATAGTCGACTTTTATTTCTGAACGCAATGACAATTCGTAATGAACAAAAATACCATCAAAAAATATTCAACTATTGATAATTGACCTTTTTGAAAAGTTGGTTCTTGCCTTTACCCCGAAAAATTTTACTTGAATTATGAATAACGGTATTTGAACATGCATTTCGTTGATAAGGAAATGTAACCAAAATTGGATGGAATGAAAATTTCATTTTTGCTTAATTCGCTGGTAATAACTTTTCCCAGTGCAATTTCACAAATACACGAAAGCTTTTACTTGAGTTTGTCACAAATTACTTGAAAGATGAGATTTTTTACCTGCAGTTTCAACCCTTGGAGTTCGTTCCATTCCTGCAACTTCCTCGTTGATCTTCATGCCTAGAGCCAATTTTTTCGATTTAAATAAATTCGACAGGAAAGCCGCACCTTTGCGTTTTAGGCGGTAAAATCTCCGAGTACTTTCGGATGACACGTGTATCATAATTAACAATCTGTAAATTAAAGTCGTCGAATAAAATAGCAAAAACAAATTCCTGTTCAACAGTGTACCATTCATCCAATCAGGCAATTATTCCAAAAATCACCCACCGACCAATTTTTCGAAAACTTGGAAACTACGAGCTACCATCCGCTCGAAAAATAACTTTTGATTCACGGAAGGACGAATCTCGAAGTTCCAATCACGCCCAAATTTTGGGGAACTGAATTTCAAAAAGTTAAATGAATTCAACTTGGAAATGTACTCCGAATTTTGAATCGGAAAGGAGACGACGCCGAGGAGCCGGTGTCCAGGATGGCACTGCAAGCATGATGTGCCGAAGCGAAGAACATTTCAGCCGTTCCTTTTCTCTCTCGCCGCAGGACATTTGCGCAGTTGCAAGAATCGAAGTCTGGCGACGAGTAATCGACAAATTCTAGACAGCAAATGAAATTTCAACAATTACAAATGCTGCCGAACAAACATTTCTTTCATTTTTTTCGGTAGTTGCGCATTTCCTCGGACCAATTTGGACTCAAACGCTTTTCTTTTGCGTCAAGAGAGTGTTTCCTCGGACGTGTACCAAGACCAATTCTGTCTTGGCGCAAGAGGATTTGTCTAGCTTCGAATGGATCCTTTATGTTCTCAAAAATTTCCATTCGAACCAGTTTGTAATTCTTACACAGCACAAAAACTCTTTGTAGTTTTCTATACCCCAGTTTTGCATTACTGCTAAATTTCGTGCCAAAAAAAGGAAGAAAACAATGTCATTGTTCAACTTTCTCGAAGTGGCAATTTCGATTCTTAAGAAAGATGAATACGTGCAAGGAGAGAAGGACTCTCTGAAGGGGAACAGAACGAAATAGTTGCCAGATAGCGAAACGAAACAGAAAAGATGAAGGGAGAGAATTAAAACAGCCCTCGTGACCTACATCTCACAACACTTTGCCAAATGAGCTTCTGGACATGTGCTCGTGTACGTGCATGGCCAACAGCTTTTGAATGAAACTCTCCATTATGTGAGGCCGGAAATTGATGATATCCAAGGGTGAAAGTGTGAAGGATGAAAACGGAAGTCAATTTCCAGTTGTGAAACAATTTCGCCCTGAGCTTTGTGAAAGGCTAATCGTTTTGCAATTTCGGACGCCGTTGAATCGACTTTTACGAGAGAAAGAATAGAATCATTAGTATGGTGATCGGCGTCAATTTGAAATTCTAATCTAAGAGCTCAATAAACACGATTCGATTTTCCGAAGGGAAGTAAGAGCAATTTGCTAGCTTCAACTTTTTTCAAGCTCGTTCCGCTGAACGACGTTTCCAATTAAAAGAAACAAGTTGCTGCAATTAAAAACAACTCGAAACAACAAATCTGGCTTTATTTAAATCACGAATAAACGACGAACAATTGTAATTCTAACTGAACTTTTCTATGACTTCGTTTGGTTTCAATCGGTTCTATGAATGAAAAATTTTCTGATTCATAAATCATCTCTCCCGTTGTTCGAGGCCAGTTTTCTTCGATGCTTATTTATTCGTTATTCGTCAAAACTGTGAAATGATTTCGGTTTATTCTTCGTTTTATAGCCGCTGCAATTGTTGATTCGTGATATAGTTACACAGAGCAAGAATTCGTGTGACACCGGCCTCTCCCATGCTGATCGATCGTGAAAGACCGCCCGCCGTACTACTATCGTTTCAGGACTTACTTCAAGGCCACACGGCGAGGCGCTTTTCCATCTTTCTCGAGCAATTTTCGACGGCGTCAGCAACGAACACAGTACTCGCGTTCCTCAACTCCGCGATACTTCTCGCCAAAGTGAAACGACGTGAATCACGTTTCGGAGTCGCCGACTCGCGCATCCTTCGCGAAGAAACCACATACGGGAAATGCGGTGGGCCGCCGCGCGTTCGAAACCGAGTCTTCCGTGTTGCGCACTGCGCGCGCAACCTTTTCGAATCTCCTTTGCTAAAGGGTTGATTTTTCTCCCGAGTCTGGACCCTTGTCAAAAGATAATAAACTTGAGACTTGTTAAGAAGTAACTTGTTGTCACTGCTGTTGTCGAGAAGAGGATTAAGCGAATAATTTTTATTTCATGTTTTACAACCCTATGGAATCGAATTCAATGTCAGCGTTTCCGATTTTAACGCAAAATAATTCAGACCTCGTTAAAATTAGTTGCATGCAATTTCAAGTGTATTTAATTAGACCTGAAGTTAATTAATTTCGAGCGCAAAAATGTTCTGTCAACAAATTGCATTGATCATTCAACTATCAATTTGTGGCTTCTGCTTTTTCTAGTTTAAGGTGGATCGATACTTTAATGCAAGGGTGAATTAGAAAAAATATTTATAACGCAACGTCATTAATTACATTTAATATGCCAGTATAATTTATTTAACAACATCTTCTTCTTCACGAAAAAAA
>JABFQM010000308.1:0-40368 GCA_022816865.1 Zelostemma sp. ZL-2020 | reverse complement strand
GAAGGGGAAAATGGGCGGGGCCCGAAGCCCAAGTAGGAAAATAAAGGGAAGGGCCCAAAGGGAATTGAGGCGAGGGAAAGGAGAGCTGGAAAGGGGCGAAGGCGGGAGAATAGACAACGACAATAACAAAGCCCAGAAGGTCTATTTCGAGCCCGGACATTACACCGTGATGGAAAACGTTGGCACCTTCGAAGTTGGGGTCTCGCGAACCGGCGGTGACCTCAACAAATCGTGCTCTGTGGATTATTGCACGGAGGACGGATCAGCCGAGGCCGGCTCGGACTATGTCAGCGTTAAAGGCACTCTGACCTTCGCTCCCGGCGAGACCAAGAAGACCATCCCGGTCTCGGTTATCGACGACGAACTCTTCGAGGAGGACGAACACTTTTACGTGAGGTGAGTTTCGGTTTCCAGGGAAAACTTACCGAAAAGTGCAGTCGATCTAGACATTTTTTATTTCATAATTTGCAAGGAAATGAGACAGATTAAAACTACGATTACTCTTCGTTGAGAGTGTCTCGAGAAGTTTTCATTGTAATTCCGAGACAATGTTTAATTGGAGCGCGCCGGAGAATTCCCAGCACTACCGAATTAACTACTCGCCTTGAAAGAATTGTCTCTAGTGCGCCTTAAGGGCTTGTTTTGGGCTTTCTTCCTTTGGCGCGTTTCTTCAATTTCCGTTACGACTAATCAAAACGAAATTACGAGGCCGACCATAAAGTTTGGGAAATAAAAACTCCCATAAAGCTCGCGTCTCTTGTATTCTCTCGGATTTTCTTTCTAAAGTCATTTCCTCTTCCAAGTCGCAACCGAAAGAGTGGCATGAAGCGAAGCTTTCGAATTACGTCGGTCCTGGCATTGAGCCCTTGCATCGAGCACTGAATCTCGTCCTCCGTGTACACAATACTTGACACGACTCCTGGAAAATTTCAAGGATTTCATTTTCAAGTATCCGAACTACTTCGGACGTGTCGCACTCGTAAACGTGTCAAATTCGTTGGCAAATGTTCACTGGAAAACTCGACTAGACGAAACATTATAATATAGTAGATCAGAAGAACAAACTTTTGAAACTAAACCGTATCTTTTTTCACCGAGTAAAGTGACACTAGTTCTCTCGATTCTTAGTTTCACCTTATTAAGAGTTTAACTTTTTTCGACATTTTGTCGGGAAAGGAGACGTTTTCTTTATTTGATCATACTCGTCGAATTAAGCGTACAGGTCTCAAGACCATAACGTGCGGCGCCTTCGAGATATACGATAACAAGTCGGCAAGAGCACGTGTAATTTCTTGCTCTCGTGTCGATCGCAATAAGAAAGGTTTATTATAAGTCGAGCAGGCAAGATCGAGTGTTTAACTGGGTCGAGTTGAAAGTCATTACCGGAGCACTTGGTCCTCGAAGTGCGTGTTAATATAAATGCGCCGACTGGCGCGAGTAAAATCGCTTTTTAATCGCGCTAATAACTGTCACCACTTCAACTTCAACTTCAACTTCTTCAGCCCAGAAGTTCGTACAAATAATTAAAAGAGGTTACGAAATATGCAATTACAAGCATTTCATTAGCATTTGGTTATGAACTAAAGCCAGAGAAATGTCAGAAACGAGCATTTAAGGTGGATCGATACTTTGATGCAAGGGTGAATTGGAAAAAATATTTATAATGGAACATAATTAATTAAATTCAATATGCCAGTATTATTTATTTAACAATATCTTCTTCTTCACGAATAAAAATATGCGAGTGCAAAAATTGTACAAAAATGCTCGAAACGAACAATTGCACATTTTAACAGTTTTTAAAAAGAAACACTTGCATGTTTGGTCATTTATATTGTTCACAGGACTATTTGCAACAACTTTACCGTGGCGTTTTAAAAAATATTCATTTCCCAAAAAAATACATGCATTTTTTCAGTAAGTCGGTCAAAAATTCTTTAAACAAATGCATGTATCTTTTTGGCAAATGAATATTTTTCAAAACGCCACGGTAGAGTTGTTGCAAATAGTCCCGTGAACAATATAAATGAAATTTTTTCACTCGCGTATTTTTTTTCGTGAAGAAGAAGAGATTGTTGAATAAATTATATCGGCATATGAAATGTAATTAATTATGTTGCATTATACATATTTTTTCCAATTCACCCTTGCATTAAAGTATCGATCCACTTTAATTATTTTCTCAAGTCATTCAAATAAATTATTCAAATTCTTTTTCCTGATACTTATAACAAAAGAAAATGAAGTATTCCCATGTTACGAGTATAATTTATTATGCACGACTTCGTTGGTTATTTCCCTTGTTGCTTATTCGAAAGAGCGTGTAATTCAACCGCATTAAAGTTGAAAATCGGAAAGTAAAAATCCTCATTCGTTAGTTCGAGGATTACTAAGTGTAACGAAATTAGTAACGAGATACTTTTCGCGTCCACAATATTTATTTTTATCGGGCGTGCTCTTCAGATAATCCGGGACGTGACACTAAGATAAACTATTAATCTCGCGTTTCAAGAGAAATCGAAAAAATTTTATCATCGGCCAGAAAAGTTCAATAAAAAAAGTCGTTTATATTTCCAGCAAAAGATCCATTAAACATTTAATAGAAAAGTTATTGTTTCGTTTATTTGCAGACTGACAAATTGTTCGCAAACAGCGATGCTGGCGTCACCGAGTCTGGCAACGGTGATGATTCTTGACGACGATCATAGCGGAATTTTCGGTTTCCCCGAAAGGGACGTAGAATTGGTGGAAAGTGTTGGACAATATCCACTTCGCGTTATTAGGTACAGTGGTGCCCGAGGACGCGTGATGCTTCCGTACCGAACTGTCGAGGGAACGGCCAAACCTGGGAAACAATTCCAGCCGATAGAGGGCTCTTTGACTTTCGAGGATAATCAGACCGAGTAAGTAGCTTTTGAAACTTCAATGATAAACTTCAAACTCCACTTTTCTTTGAATCGTATGCCGGAAAGAGTCAACAACAAAATCCCATTGGTATAAAAACGTTCTATTCACGCAATTTCATTTTGTAGTACTTTTAGGAAAGCAATTTGTTTATTTTGAATCAGGGAAAATGAAAGGATCAAAGAAATGCATGATTTTATGCATTGCCGTTTGAACTGTTTCATCGATTTCGTCAACTCTAGAAACGAGTGGCTTCCAGTTTTTTTCCAATTCATGTAATTCGATTCCGTTCAGACTCGCATTAACAAAATCGTCATTCCAGAGAATTGAGCAAGTGCATCCACTGCCATAGAAACTTTTTTATACCAGAACGAGCATTATAAATATTCAATGCGTTCTATTTAAACAATGTTGTTTCCAGTACTTGCTGATAAATAAAAGAAAGGAGGGATATTCGCGCCATCGCAAAAATCAATATTGTCGTCGAAACAAGCGGAAAACCAAAAGTTTTAATTATTGGCAATCACTGGAAAGCTTGTATGATTGCGTTGGGTCGACGCTTGTTGCACGCACTTCCTTTTTACGGCTTAATCAATACTTTATTAACCAATTGATCGGTCACAACCTCCCTCGCCCGTACACTCTGCAATTCCTCATTGAAGTGTAACGTGTCGCAACCTGCAGCTGTGTCATTTATATGCACACGGATTTTTCTTCTATTTTATCCGGGGTAACGATAATTCTCAGTTCATTTTCGTTGGATTTCACTCGGCGAGACCCGGGAAACTCGCCCAAAGTTATTTCCCCGCGGCATTTGTACGTGTGTGACTTTCTGCAAGGACGTGGAAAATGATTTCACTAGCGAGCCCCGGGAATAATATTGGAGAAACCAGTTATCTGCGGGTATCGAGGCTACCAGCGAATACCGCTTGTTTTATAGAAAAATAATTCGCGGCAATTTTAAGTCAAACTTTTTTTCTTTATCTCCGCTGTTGGCAATTTCCGCACTACATTTTTGGCAATAGAGGATCATTGTTACAATTACAAATCAAGAAGATTTTTGAGGTTTCCAAGAAAAAATATCTAATTTGCCCTAAACCTAAGATTCAAGAAATTCAAGAACGTTTCAACAGTATGCGAGCGCAACAGTATGTGAAATAATTTCCGAGTGTACCTAAAATTTATTGCATTCTGAATTCCGCTTCACTGGACAAGGCACATTTAATTCACATTTAGTGCCTTCTTTAGTGCAAATACAGTGGCTTTATTGTTACGATAAATCAGATGCTTTTAAGCCCTCTTGGTTGTACCTTGAACATTAACCTTTTTTACGAGGATCACGCATGGCTTTTGCGTCAATCACAAATAAACCACGTATCAAATAGTCCACGAATCTCTTCAGCCCGAAATGTGCTTCGTGAATTATTGAGTTTGGTAGAAAACGTCATTTGAAAAACTGAAAAGCACGCCAAAGAGCCTTAATGAAATAAATGGAAAACTGTTTCGTTTCCTTTTGTAGCTGTGGAAAAGTTAATGTTCGACCTTACTTGAATGTATTTCTAACGAGGCAATAAACCCCGCCAAAAGTAGCTTTTCCAATGCTTAAACAAGACAAAGCATTCAGTCATGTTTTCCACATTACTTAGCGTTGTTTACCACATAAATTACGGCTCCCATCCTAATCCCTCCTCAATTTGATGGCCCAATACTTTCTCAACAACTGTAAGCCTTCCCATTTCTTCTTGCGTTGCTCCGCAGCTTCCAAGTCTTTTATTTTCTAATTTTCTTTGGATCCGAAATCCGAATTAACATTTAGAAAGAAACAATTTGCAATTGTGCATTATGTTTTTCGCAGATGGAAATGTAATTTTCCAATTTCCTCCTGTTCAAACTGTCGCGAAACTACCTTTCTTTTTTTTCAAGCATATCAAATTTCTCCCATTTCCCTTAACTCCAGCGCTACACTTCGCAGCTACGAAGAAAATTGAGTGAAATACGATCATGATCGGCTGACTTCATTTTTCTCTCCGATATAACGAGAAAGCGGCTGACGCGTCAATTAACAAAAAGCGAAGTTAATTAATTTTCCGTAGAATCGGGACGAATATTACTTCGGAAAAATGAAATCCACCGTGTAAGAAAAATGCTTGGCATCGTTTTCTCGAGAAAACGATGCGTTCGATGCAACTGCAGAGTGCAGAAAAGACGGATAAGGAAAAGACACACGAGTTGTAAGTGGAGCAATCGGGGCGCGGGAAGCCCCAGGGGTGCAGGGTGTTACGAGTACGGCCAACCCCTCGCTCGTGTACGTTCGACTCTACTTGTGAAATGCTAAACACTTCTGCCCGAGTCTTTCATGCTTTTGTATTTCGCTATTGCCTTCGCGAATGATACTTGAGGCGATTGTTGCAAATTGTAGCTGCTCTCGAGCCGGATAAATCATGTTTCTTGAAACGAATAATACTTTGTAAGGTACAGAGAGTCGGCAGGACTGCCAATTTCATTGGTATTTCTAAAGTGATTTTATTCGAGTATGAAAAATTGTGAAAGTCGACAAAGGCCAGTTCGACTTTTCTTTCCGAACGGGAAGAAAACCGAATTTCATTGACCGTGATAAATGTTGAAAAGTTGTACGAGGAACTTGGCGCATTTTATCGGAAGGTAGAGCGTGTTTCGAGAGAAAAGTTTTTCTTGTTTAAAAGTGTGAGATATTTTTCAATTTTCACACGATGCGTAATGAGGGAAACTCGTTGTTTCGGGTCACAAGCTTCGTTATCTCGTTTGGTCTTTCGCAAACAAACGAAAAGCGTAGAAAATGCACGTTCAAAATATGACGTTTGTAGTCAAAGGTACACATGAAGAGTTTCGTTTTCTCTGAGTTTAAATACATGCATTGTTCGCATTTCTACTCAATTAGAATGATCAATACTTATTTTAATAACGAGATAAATACACATTGTGTTTGAATACAAAAAGTTTTTCACCGGAGTATCGAAAGTTTGTCAGCGCGTGGAAAAAAGATTCTATAATAATGCTACCGAAGTGCATTGAACTAAAGTGTAGGAATAACATCACGTGGAGCGTACAAGTCGATGGAATAAAACATGAACCTTGTCTAAGTCGCGAGCAACTCGAAGCTAGAAGAGATGAAAATGTAATTCTTATTGTTTTAATGCATTTAAAAGAGTGAAGTAGCGAACACGATGAATTCTAGTATTACAATTTTCAATTTAATTATCTTCCGATCTGTTTCATCGTTTTATTCGTTTTGTATAAAATATCAATTAATACATTAGTTTACCAAAGAGATACGTGTCCAAATGTAAAAAACTAATTTGTTGTTTTCATCATTTTCAAAGAAACAAAAAGTTTACGACGATAAAATCCGGATGCAAACAAAGCAATTCATTGCAATTACATTGACTTCAGAAGAATCGTATTTCAAATTAAAGTGCACAACTTTTGATAAAAAAATTGTAGATAAAACGAGAGAAATGAGATAAACCGCGGGTAATCGTCGTTCAGTTACTGGGCTCAGTCTATTTTCATCTCTTGTTCTCCACTTATAGAATCCTTATTTCTCTACTTCTCATTGCATCGAAAAAAGCTTCACGTGTGTACATGAAACGATTACGAAAGAGTATTATCGAATCAAGGTCGTGGAATATTGAGGACAGACGGATGGACAGTCAAACGACGTCGGTAGAGCCCGTGCTGGCGGTGTAATCCGCATTTCCGGCCCAACTTTTAAACCAGGACGCCCAAAATTTTCTCAAGAAATACCTCAAAGGCGCAATGCTCTAGATTTTGACTGCGGGAAGGATCGTATCGGTTTGATAATAACCATAGTCCAACGTTCTCTTTGCCTGCACTTGGCAAATGTATATCTGCGACATTTCCGCTGAGATTACGCGGGGCCCAGCCAAGCGTAAATTTTCTCCGATTGTTCTCCGCGTTCTGCTTTTCCCTGGGCAATTCAACATTGCCTTAACATACTTTTTTCAAAAGCAACTGTATTACGCCGGAATCTTACTCTATCTTCATCTTTGTTAATTTCGTAAACAACGTTCCACGCGAATCGAAACAAAGATCGAAAATCAGGCACGTTTGAAGCGGTACATAATCAAATCGCACCGGAACTGCGAAGTCGATGCACTTGAAGGAAGTTTAAGTTTGAATTAATTACGTAGGTACATCCGGAACGAAGTTCATCAATTGTATATTGAAACTTGGAGTTATTGTAATTACATTCGAGGAATAAGTTGTTGAGCAATTTACTCCCTTGCAAAGTTTGCCCGCGATGGATAATCGATATCCTGTGGCGGATGTACCAATACTACATTTCACGAACGTTTGTCGAGCACAGGAAAAGTTTAAGCGGCGGATAATAATAGTTTGGCTACACTCCGTATGACAGTTGGCTTAATTCGTCGCGAACACTCATTTGGAATTAATGGAACACCTTCGAATCAAAAGCAGGAAAATTCGGGCGATCCGGGATGGATTTAAAATAAAATTACGATTTTCCCAACGAAAGAAGAAGAGTTTTTTCCACGAGGAGATGCAGCGAGCGATTATTTATGTATTCAAAATAAAGGAAGCGACGCTTGAGAAACGCACCGTATCCTAAAATAACAACGAGAGCGCCGTGGCTATCATATAACATATATTAGTTACTCAAGTGAGGTCGGCCGCCCTTAAAACGTCTGGCAAAGTGGGTAACAAGGTAAACTTCCTGACTTTCCTGACTTGCAGTTAATGTAGAATTAAATCGTAATTTGCCCCATCACAACCAAGGAATGGGTTCGTAAGTTGATCGAGTGCTTCATCGATCATTCGAGTCAATTTAACTTGCATCCTAAACGTGCATATTTGCAAACGATTGCAATTTATCAGTATACCATTTTCATTTCAAAAAACTCAGGGAATCACAGTTCTTGGTAATGGTATAAATAATTGACATGCCAGAAGATTTGCATGCCTTGCGAATAGATCTTTTATTATAATACAAGTTGACGATCTAAGGGGAATCCATTTCCTTGACTTCTTCATTGGGATTAAGTGTTTATTTATAGATAACTCGATGTAGGTTCGTGTCATAAAAGTACAGTCCACCCAAAAATCTAATCCGTTCCGTATATTTTTGAAATGCGATTAAATACTTTTTTGAGTAGGACATTATTTTAATGAGTATAATAGTATTGCAATTTCAAACTATTTCATTTACAAAATAAAAAGAAAATGTATATTCTGTATGTATTGTGGAAGCGAAATTAATGTAAATGAATTCTTCAATATCATCACTTTTCAGAGTCAAATTGTACATTGTTCACGCATACCAAAGCACATGTGTCAAATACAAGTGCTAACCTCAACACTGGCATTGAAGACCTCTGAGTTTCTAACATAGTTTCGTCTTCGCATCAGGCGCGACAAAACGCGGACACTTGCCAGTCCATCTTCGCATGTGTGTCTCATAAAACGCGTCGCTTCCTACAATGTTTTGTAACCGCGCAATAATCGTATACATTTTCATCCAAACGTAAACTATTTTGGCGGAAGAGATCTGTGATTGTTTGCATTCTCTGCAAGTTTGAATTGCGCCAGATAAGTCTACTGAAAAGAGTGAAAATATCGAATTGAAGGAATCTGATGAGCAGTTTTTCGCTCTTTCTCGAGTGAAATTTTACCCCATAAGGAAATGATAGAGCAGGCGATTTATGCTCAAGTATGCTGACAATTTGCAGGCGAGAATTCTCCTATATGAGAAAACACGGTAATCGATAAATCAAAAAGCCTATTCGAAACGCGGCGATTTAATCTTTGGCGTCCAAAAGTCTAGCCCGCAACGTGTGAGCGATCTCCATAAATCTGTCTTTCGTTTGGTTATCGCTCCGCGACCATGAATTTCTTATGAAGGAACAAAATCGTGCCCTTGCGACGATAATAATATCCGTCGGTCCAAGTAATATTTCTTCTTCAATTTTCACGACATTTTGGCAAGCTTCGGTACGCGCATTCTGGCGCGCTTGAAAAAAAGTTCGCATGAAAATGTCGATTCCGGTTACGGAATTTCTCATATCTTTGTAGAAGACGGTGAATATTGGAAACGTCAGTAATTGGAATATACTGCTCGCTATGAGATAAATATGAGACCTCAATATTAAGAGGCTATAAAGACTCGAGTTATAATGCGCCATGAAATGCTTGCAAACTCGTTGCAATTTCATCGCGAAATGTTCAATATGCAGATTTAATACTGCATTAATGATGGAAATGAAAAACTGACTGTACAATGATGACGTGTCGTTATTGAAATAAAAACGATTGCTAAGCTTGAATCCGAAACATCAATACCGTGATTGGAAAAAGTGAATCCTCGCGCAAAGTGTCAGAATCGTACGAAAGACGAACGTAACTGAAAATCAATATCAAGCCGAATTGATTTGAATGTCCGTCAGGCAAGTTGTCCGTGTTATGCACATACCTGTGTGTCCTGTACGTATCTATGCGAGTTGTATGAGATCCGATTACCCGCTATGACGTTCATAGATTATATGTATGCCTATCTCGTAAACCAAATCGAGCTGAAATGTAGCAGGTATTGTTTAAATAAGCACTCACCACATGCTTAATTGTTATCTGTTTTCGGAATTTATTCTCTTCTTATGTAAAAATTCAAAAAGCTATAAAATTCCGATAAACCGCAGGCATTTCAGGCGGGTTTTCTGCATTACTGGATTCAATTGCTACTATTAGTATTTTATTACTAAGAAGATAACAATCTTACGGATAAAAAATGGATTCGCGTAAGAAAACGCTGGGAATAAAATGTATTAATCATCTTCGTGGACGCAGTATACGCGTGATCTAATTCTCCACGAGCTAAAAGTACAGCAATTAACAGAAAAGAGGATTGGAAGTCCGTAATCATAAAAATAATTCATTTTAATGGATCCAAATCTCCATTGTGGAAAAATATATGAAGCTACAACACAATGTGTGACGCTACAGTTATAGATAGAACAATGTTACAGAAACTTTTATCATCACTGCTCTCTGAAACAAGAAAATAGAACATTATTATTTCAGTCTAAACTGTATCTGCATTTCTTCTTTCGACATTACCCACAGGCATTAGCGACCATGTCTGGACAGTATCAATGTTTTCTTAATCATTTTCAACACTGTCTTCTCGCGTTTGGAGAATATTAAATTACCCAGGCTTTGGCCGTTATTTCTCGGGCAATCAGAGATTAAATTTCAAAAAATGTCAAGCATTTGGGAATTGTCGACGATGTACGGCGTTGTCGAGTTCTAGAATTGAGATTAAACCAAAGTTGAGTTTCAAAAGAAGCAATAGAAAAAAAGCGGGTTGCAGCAATCACTCTTCTGTTCATCGACCGCGTTTTCTTTTTTACGCAGCTTCCGCGAGTTTACCTAAATTCCCTTGTGTTGTTACTGTCTACCAGTGATATTTGCTTTGGCATGGAATCAAAGATACGTATATGTTTGCCATCTCCAAGACATTCAAACACAGTAAATAAAGGGCGGAGATACAGTAAATTTCTAGTACTCGAAATACAGCGTGACGTTCATCGCATATCGTGTCGTATAGTGAAATGTCGCATCGTTTGCAGCCAGTACCTTTTTTCATCAACGTCGTTCCTTGTCCTTTATCGTTCAATTTATGGTTGAGGGAGCAATCGGAGACGTATCTTAACAACATAATATACCGTAATGATATTTGCCCAAAAACCTCCAGAAACGGAAAGAAATGTCCAAGTTTCTTACGTAAAATGAAATGAAGATTTTTTTTCTTGCGGTATTCATAACGTCATTATACTGTCAAAATGATAGCGATAGCGTATCTCGGGACTAAAAGTTCCAGAATAAGACTGTATTAATTACCCCATCTTAAAATAAAGCGGGATTACCAACTGAGCACCAGAGTTACTGACATAAAGTTTGGAAAACTCAAGCTCGTAAATTAACAGCATTTCGTCGTAAATTTCAGAAACATTGAACGTAATCGCATCATCGAGAAATATAATTAACTCGTTAATGACATTTATGATCAATTTATCATGTGGTTGGTTGTTTAGCTAAAGTTCGGTTATCCGAAACTGAATATTTACTGTCTATTCAGCACGTGGGTGAGAAAACAAAAGTTCCCGTCTCAGAGCAACTATAAAAATTCCGTTATAAATAGTGCAAGAACTTTCTATTACAAGTTTAAGCTATGTCGCTCCGCGCAATCGATGTCTATTTATATTAAAGGTTTAGCTCGATTGTGAGAACACGTGGCTTTAAATATAACGCTGAACCGTGTCGCAAATTTTTCTTACGGCACTTTTTTCCTTAAAATGCTCTCGAAACTTCGTGACTCAGTTTTGCCCGAGATTTACATGCGAAAAGTTTCCCATGGTAATAGAAAACGAGGCTTTTTTATGGAAAGTAATTTTGCTTGAACGTGACACAAGCAAAAAAACTTCATTTTGTCTATATTTTGGTATAAAACGATAAACCTGGGAAGTTTTAACGAACCCCGCTGGATACGCCGCGTGGAGTTTCACAAACTATGATACGCAGTTGACGCTGAGCTGATTTAGAGTAACCATCGAGCGAGGGTATCTTGGTGACTTACTGATAATTATGCAGAGCATGCATTATGGATGACATAATATAGATAATACTCGTCCCGAAACTTGGAGCCAGCTTCATTTCTGCTCACAGAATGCGCATTTATATAACTATGCTTGATTTATGTCGATTACGTTGTCTTAAGTGCTACATCTTTTCAACGATTAGCACTCTTTGGTCCACATCAGAGAAGTTATTTATCGAAGAAAAGAATTAATTACAATCGCAAAATAAAATAGTCAAAATGGTATAAATTTGATTTGAATTTGATTTGAACTTCTCAAATACATCGTTTGTATAAAAAAATGATCCATTGCGTTAGGTCACGAAAGGCGTTATACTTACATTGTGATACCTTATTCAGTTATTTCCAGTCAACTTCCAGTTACTGAGAAATAATAATCTGATTGTTCTACTTTTTTATCCGGGTGTAAAAAGGCGGTTCTCGTGACCCTTGAAAATACGAAATAGTGCAAAGTTGCAATTTCAGTGTCTCTTGCACTTCTGGTGCTTCAGTGCTGTTGAGGAAATAAAATTTAGTAAACCATTTTCGGCACACAAATTGATCGTGTACAGCTATATTTGAGTCTTTGTGTATAACGACACTAATAAGTCGGGTGTGTATTATGTAAACGCGCTTTGCGACTTACCAGCCAGAATAAATTAAGCAGCTACTCGATAAGTAAGACTAGTCGACAAAAGACAATGTTTTTGTGTACGTTTCAATCGAAACAAAACCGTTTCTCAGCCAATACCAGTTTCGAATAATTGCAAGACTAATCGTAACTACTCTCAGATGTAAATTGGGTGATTTACTGAGGTGCATACAGAAAATAATTTCGGACGAATTTTTCTAAAATAAATCGTTTATTTATTTTATATCGATATACTACACCTGTGAAAACTAAAACTGAACGAACAGCAGTTGGTAACAATTAAAACCGACTGACACATATTACTTAGTCAAAACTAAAATTGACTTTATTTAAAAAAACAACTCAAGTAAAATTACAGTTGAATAAATACTGAAAAAAGCGTAATCTAATCTACCACGATTTCTCCTCCGTGTACTTGGTAAGAATTATTTTGAATTGAAATCGGGTTTGACTGTAATCACGTGAAACAAATTACAGTGTCTGGAAGTGTCTCCGCAGAACACGTTTCTAAAATAATGTCTTAAATGTGACTACTGCTCGTTTTTAGAGAGGATATATTTATAATTCTGAACATGCACTATTCACGGGCTTTTTGTGCTTGCATTTTGCAATTTTTTATCGATACAGAAAGGATTTAATCTCTTCGCACGTAGCAGCTACGTATAATGTCAGCTGTTTTACCGTACATAACTCCATTAAAATAGCTTGTAAGGTATCGGTAAAAGCGTGCGGTCATTATATGCAGCTGCTTCCAAAGCAAACCGTTAAAGCACGTCGAGGTTCGATAAGCAAAAAGAAGTAGTCGATCGGAAATTTATATTTTAATCGAAGACAATGCTACGCAATATCGGTAGTTGGTTTTATTGAAAATACGTGACACTTTTACAAGATCATTTTCCTACTCAAATGCCCGATAAACGCAAATGGAACGATTTCGGAAAAATTGCTTTCGACATTTTAAGGGGAGCGAATGTGATTAAAGCTTCTAATAATCATTAAAACAACTTGTATACGAAGAAGTCTTTTATCTGGGCTGAAATTTGATTTCTGAATCTGAAAGTTAATGGGAAAGAGAACTTTTGGTCGAAGCACTTGAAATAAATGAAAGCGATACTGTTGAACGGTTAATTATATAAGTAAGAATCTATCAATTGTAAATAAACATTGAGTAATTGGTTAATTTCGCATTAGTTAGTTTGGGAATGTTTGTAAACTATCAACTCAAAGTCAACCAACTTTGTGAAGCAGCTTTTCATCATCCAAACTGTGCCGAATTTCAAATCAGTTTCTAAAGAGTTTTCAATTCGCTTGAAATACACGACATTCGACATAAACTTGATTTATGGAGAATATTAAAAAAACAAAATATTTAAACTCGGTGTTTGCAGACAAGTTTGCATGCTAAAAGGAATAATAAATTGTTATATTAAGCACCTTGACTAAACTATAATTTTCATAAGGTAAAATGATTCTATCAGAAAAACATTTCCACGGCTTATAATTTTAATGAACAAACTTGCCCAGGGTAAATGCATTTTCAAAGTAATAAAACTCACATTATTTACTCAATATCATCAATATTTTATTAACTTCAAAGTAACAGCTCGTAAACAAATGATAATATTCAACAAACAATGTTCTGTTTTCGAGAAAATCTTTTTGAAAAACAAAATCCATTCGTAAAATTAATCACTACAAATTGTGTGTATTTATAATGCTTTGGAAGTTCATTTGCTCCCGGTGGATTTGTTTATTAAAACTGTCGACTGCTGCGCAGCTAAAATTACTTTTAGTAAGATTGGTCAAATGTTTACGATTCATATAAAAATAATTTCCTCAGACTATGCAAATCTGCCTGTGAAGCACGTTAAAAGAACCGTTAAAGCCACTTTTTTACGATCTTTTTTATCATCGATCATTCCGCAGCTGCATCTTAAAAATCTGCAATTACCTTGTACCCGTAATGACCATATTTCACTCACACGCGAATAATCGTTACGATAGCGTACGATAGCTAATACATAATTTTTTTAATAGCACCCTAACGGAAGCGTGAAGAAACACGCATGCACGTTCAGTGACGCGGTTGGGTACGAGAAAGTTAAATGTGTCAAGTGCAATCTCAAGTCTGGGGTGCATTTCGAGTATGAGCGTGCTGCAATTATACTACTCAGTCGAGTATGAGCGTGCAGTTCATGAGCACATACCTCCTTTAATACTAAACCGGCCGAATCTATCTGTCATCTTTACGAAAGCATACAACAAGAAAATGGTGTATTTTCTTTTTAAATTCTTTAGAGTAAAATTCTATCTATATATAAAGCAAAATTTTGAAAAAAAAACAAGTATACAGCTGTTGAAAGAATTATTTTTCCCTGACATATTATTATTATATTGCAGGACGTAAAACATCTCTTGAATTTACGACCAAACAAGCGTATAAAATTTTCCCTGTATATAAACGAGTATAAACTCTCTCCCTGATATGAATTTTATACTAGAAAATTTTTATTATCGGATTAGTATGGAAATAAAATGTAGGTACTCAAACAAAACAAGGAAAAAATAAGAGGAATCGTGTTTAATAATTATTCATGCTCGAAAACTCTCATTCCAGATGATTTGCGACTCTTGAATTTTCAGTTTGTGTGCAAGAAATCCATGTGAAACGATTATTTAGTATTTTAGTTTTGAAATGGGTTTAAAATGACTGACTTTAACGTCCATTTTTTGGTGAAAAATTGTCACTTCTAGAGTGAAAAACCGATTTATAATTCGAGTTTCAAAAACGCTGACAACTTTTTTAAACGCTGTTTCAAGATGCAGTATTGTTACGTTGGGAAACATGCCTTCCCTCGAAATTTGAATGCGCAAACGTGTTATGGCTAATCTGGATATACGTATACCCAACTTACTTGGATGTTCTCCAATAGATAATCTCCTTATAAATGGTCCCGTATTCTGTTCCCGTTTTGATATCATACTGGAAACTGTGATTGATAACGAAGACAACGAAGTCGCAAGAATAGTACGCAACGAAAATATCACTTTGCACTTTCAAAATAAAGAGAGTAATTTCTTATGTCAACCGTGAGATAAAATTTCGTGTTTTATCGCCCATGATATTTTACACCGAATGTAAACAACGTAGATAAAATTATTTTACATTTTTATCGAGGGCTTCGAACATGGAGTAAAGTTTTTAGTAAAATGGGTATGTTTGCAAAACTGGAATTCGATAAATGTGAAGGAAAATTTGTCATCCTAGTTTTCTGAATAGCTTTCTTGGAGAATGGATAGGACTATGTTGAAGGAGATTGCTCTACACACAGCCAATTTATGGTCCTGATTCATGATTATAAGCGGGGCTTTGAAGAACAAGTTTCGAGACTCTGAAGTATAATAGAAAATTCCGTCTTTTCCGCAGCACCTGATTCCGGATCGAATCGTGCTTCAAATTATTCTTCCAGCTTTATAATGAGCTTCTACGTAAAAGTTACATGGATCAAGGGTGAAATGTATTTACAAGCGTGCTCAAAAGGAACACTTCTCGCAATTTATGAATTAAGTTTTTCAATCAAGCGAAATCTAGAGGTTAATATGAACATCGAAAAACATTTTGAAAAGTTATGTTTCAATTAAAACTTTTCTTAAGATTATGCCGACCTTTAAATTTCTAGTGTCTATCTTCAATTCTCTTTAATGACGGAGTATTCGTCCACCGTTTGATTGGTTTCATGTTCCCAAAATCGATTTCACAAAACCTGTAAAACCGGAAAATGAGTTGCAAAATTGAACGTATCCAGGAGACTGCATACTGCTAAAATCATGAAAATAAAAATCAAGCCCAACTATAAACTTGTACGTCCATCCTTTCACTTCAATTTGAGGTTCTAGAATTTGATTTGATCTTTCGTGCAGTGTTATATTAAATTCCAGTGGTCTCTTTTCTTCCGAGATTTCACATGATTTCGTAAATTCATGAGATTCTCGAGCGACTTGACCAATTTTGATTGATGCAACGTAATAACGCAGAAACCAGAACGAAACATGAGATCAGCTGATTTTAGTTCACTCCAAACGATTTCTCTTTTCTATGAGAGACAATTTGATGATAAAATGTAGTAAAAAATATGTTTTGTTCCAGAAAAACGATATCACTGTCCATAATAGAAGAGGATTCTTACGAGAAGGATGCATTGTTTTACGTGCAGCTTATGCCGCCGCAGCTACAAGGAGGTAAGATCCGACATTGAAAGTCGCGATGAAAGCAATTTATTCAACGAGTAATGACATACGTGAAAAATTCTATGTGTGCTATTTCATAGCATTGATATGCCAAAATCGTTGTGCTCAGCTAAGAACTAATCATTGTTAGTTTGTCGTCAAAAAGTACTTTCCAATTGATGAATAATTAATGTTTAGAGTCTGTTAACGATAAAGTTATCTCTTTACAAATATCCAGCTTTTGAGCAACTTTTCTGTATGCTAAACTGAAGTTTTATGTCGAAACTGATAATTCCGTATCTCTCGGCAAATTCCCTTGTCACACGCGTCTTCTGGCCATCAACGTGGACCTGTTTGCAACGCGATTACTCGTAAGTTAATATGAACTATAACATGACGAAGGAAACCTTTGTAATTGCTGTTGGCTTTACACCGTTTAGAACTAATAACGTACTTAGTAAATACATACGCCTGAATGTGAGCAACGTTAAGGAACCCGTTTGTTAGACGCTGAAAAGTAGATGTGACTAGAAGTATAAACCGGCACCGCACGCTTAATGTTTTGGAGTGAAATCCCACTCAAAGAATGGGAGGAATCGAATTACTCTAGAGTGAAACTGGGTGCGCGCGCATCGAATTACACTCGAGATTCAGAGTAAACTATTCCACTCTTTCGGTAAGAGTGAAAAAATGCATTCTAAAAGAATGAGCGTGTGGTTTTTTGGCCCTCAAAAAATCAATGCCTACTCCAATCAAAACATTTCATCTTCTAAAGTGATTTCGAGCAGAGATGAAGTTGTGCTGAAAGAAAAACGTTATCGGTTGTGCTTTGCTCTTTGAATTAAAAGTTTTGCGTAGTGAGGAGCGCAACGTTGTTTACCCATTCAGCCAGATCCTGCCGAACACAAATATTGCGGAACAATGACACAGTAATAATTAGGCCACGATTGTCTGTCCCCGACGTAGGCAAATAACGAGTTGTATCCTGGTTTCTCTGTGCGCTCGATTGCTTCTGCGTCCAATCACCAAAATTTCATTTCTGACCTCACACTGCCTTTGCGATTTCCATTCACAAAGCTTCTATGTGAAAACGCGCGATTCCAAACCCAGTGTTGAAACCATGAATATGCACGCTTTTTCCTTCCACACGTATTCGTCACGCACACGGTCACAATCGTACAAAACATCCCCAATAGCCTCTTTTCATCGTACATTATTCGCCACTCAGGAAATTGTAAAACATTGCAGCGCGACGTCGAATTCAAATTATTTCTCATTACTGTAATGATGAGAAAGTATGGGTATTGTGGTGATTAAACTTCGTACTCATGACTGCAAAACGTTTTTCTCGTATATTTTGTTCGCAAATAGACGAGCTTTGAATTGAATTATTCTGTTGATACTTCGGGTTTTAATGTACAACGTAACAAAGTTGAGAAAAGTGAAACGCGGAAAGTCTTCAGCGAACAGTATGTAGCTTTTTCATTTTAACGAAAAGAGTAACTCTTCGTATTTTCGTGCTTGTTTCAAGTGCGAGCGCGAAAAAGACACCGAGGAACGATAAAAGAACGTGCCGCGAATGCAAATAACGAAACGCTCCGTGCATTTTCGCAAGGACGCTGATACGCAGTCGTTCCAGCTGCGCTGCAGATTTCTTCGTACGCGACAATTTTGCGCCGTGGGATTTTCCATATCGCGTTCGATTCGGCCGGTTCCTCGTTGTAACTAAAGCGCTTGAATTATGCATCCCAGCGGAACTCGGAATTTCAAATACGCTTGAAAAAATGCTTCGGAAAATGATCGCGAAAATGCACCTTCAATGAATAGCTAATCTTTACTTCTCGGTCAGTAATTTCAGCGTAAAACCATTAACGGTCTCTTTTAAGCTGAGAAAAGAGGTAAAGTAGCATTGAAAGTTTTGGAACTAAGCGTGAAATGGGAGAAAAAGTTCCGTGGGGTTTACGTCAGAAATAATTACTCCCCTGGTGAAAAGCATGCCACGAGTAATTCGCATTATATTTGCTATTCAAACTCCTTAATCCGATCGAAAACAATCATCATCCGAGGTTCGGATTCCAGGCACACCTTTCACATTCAATCCACAAACTTTAGAGTCTTGTGAAATGCCTGCAATTGCAAAAAGAGATTATGGGACCGTAATATTTGATGTTTGTTCGGCAAACGAAGTCTTACGATCAGCCCTCATAAAACGGCAAATGAAAACACGTCTTTTCGAAAGTTTATCGCGATGGAAAGCCGTGGAAATGTGTGTGTACAGAGTCGACCGAGGAACTGTGTTAGGCCGGATCGTGAAAGCAGCTGGATGCATCTAATGCGTTTTGCTTCGGTTCGAATTAAACTCCAAGTCTAAGCATACAAAGTTCATGCACGGTTTCGTACTTGTTTTGCACTGCTTGCGCAAAGCAGGCATCGGTTACCTTAGTAGCTGTCACAAACTCAAGCAAGGCTACGAAGCGAAGTTGTAATTTGACCTTCAGTTTGCAGTTTCTCGTTTTATTTTTCGTTGTACAAGATGTAATGAACTCGGGACTTTTCCTACTTCTTAAGGTACATTTCCAACTTGATAATTTTCTTTTCATCTCATTCCGCGTAAATGAAAAAGATGCATTTCCTTTTTTATGAGGGAAGCCAGCTCAATTGACGTCGCGAAAAGTTTGTCAACGAGCTTTTTTCTTAATCAAGTCCTAATTCAACGAAGGGACGCCAAGATAGTCGTGCCAGAAACAGGAAGCGAGCAGGTAGAACTTGGTTAGACGGAAGCGATATAAAATCGAATTGAGCTCGGAAGGAAGAGCGAAGGTGTCGCTTTGAGAAACACCTGGAGACGCTTGACTAGCTCGAAGGAATCAATTTTGCAGCAACAACGTGAAATGGAATTTGGAGGAGTTAATTTTTCCATGATTACAATTTTAATCCCGCGACTCGTTGCATAATTCGATGCGCCGCAATCTGAAAATCAGTTTACGGCGTAATTTATATCAAAATACGAAAGAAAATCCGAGGTTGCTTCGATTTTCGAGCGATCGCATGCAACGGCAATGGTTTTTTACGCTGCTTTGCATAAATACATTTGTAGCGACGCTGTTAATGCCATTTGCAACAACCCATTTCCATGTTCCTATAAAATCTTATTAGACGTTTAGTGCGCTTTTCGAGGTGACGAAGGAATCGTGCGAACGAGGTCGTTTAGTAGTATAAGCCTCATTAGTCAGACATTTCTATTCTTAATATGGACTAGGGACCAGAACTCAAATAGAATCCCGAAAATTGAAACGATAAAAACTAATACACACTCCTTCAAATTCAGTAAAACTCAAAATAGGGGGAGGGGATACTCGAAAGAGGGAAAAAAAGAATTGCAGTACGAACGATTCGAGGTCACGGAATCCTTGAAAAGAAAGAACGGGAATGTAACAGATACGGTAATTACGCGATCTCCGCGGAAAGGCATTATCGCAAGGTACTTGACCAGAACGTCTCACTCGAGAAAAATGACTCTCCTCCTTCGTGCGATTTTCCTCGCTCGTAATGGATTGTATTCTTCTTTTTTCCCCAATCCCTTTCCTTCTCGCCGACCCACATTTTACACGGATACACTTTTCCCTGGGCGAAGCTCAAGCTCTTCCAGTAAAGACAAAATCCAACCGAGGAAAACATTCCTTCCTCGAACGAGCCTTTCAGATGACATCGGCTCCCGTTATGTTAAGAACTTCTTTGTGTTCCCTTACCATTGAACATGTTAAACAAGTCCCGTATGGTTTTTCCGCCATCAATTTCACTTCAGAAACGATAGAGTATTGAGCGACTGTTTTTAGAGTGAAACAATGCACATCGAAAGAGTAGAAATGATTCAGCGTGTTCTTTCCCTTCTCTTATGTCCGCCGAACGACATAATTACGCGATTCAATGTACGAAATTCGAGTCACGTCGAGGGAGATTTTGATGGAGACAAATGGAGGCATTGCTTTCCTGGAATGGTTTCGCAAATTCGTATATTCATATAAAAATACGTTCTCACCAGCGCGATACGTGTCTGAGATGCTAAATATCCTCAAACGCCATTCTCAGGAGATTATAGCTATCATTTGTGGCGTCAAGCTCGAAAAAAACGAGGGAGGTTAGACTAATTTCCTGGTCGAAGCTCGAGTAACCCCCGGTGAAAAGAAAGTCATAAAAAGTTTCTCGCCGACCCAGATAACATTCCTAAAAAGATGATCGGCGAGTTTTGCGAAACAGAAATAAGTGCATGACGAAAGAAGAAAAAGCGTTCGACAGGTGGAAAACAAATCGAATGCGTCGATCCGATAGGGCCGGGGGAAGCTTACGAGGGTGAGAAATAGAAAAAGGAAGTCATTAATCTCGGTGTTAACTGTCATCGAGCCTCGCATATTAATATACACATTGTGAGTAATGACCCGGAACATGAATCAATGTCAAAGCAGCTGATCAACTGACGCCGATAATCCATTCATCGATTCCTCCGGCTGATACGAGTAGACTCGGAAATTTTGAAAAAATTACGCACACGAAAGGTTTTTAAAGAATTTTATTTCCGGGCACGAAGTACGCTTCTCTGAAATGTAGGAGATCTGAGAATTCCGGAGCCAATTACACTCGTTTCCGAGGTCGATTTTCATTGACAGTGAAATACGAGTGCAATTCGCCGGCACTGATTAAAGCCAAATGCAGCGAGTAACGGCGCATCGCAGATAAGCCTTTTGCCGCAGCTTCCAATAATATTCGCTACTTTAGCAGTAATCGAGTTAATGACGAATAACTGTAATTGCCGAATGCCTCTTACTGTATTAACGATTCGATCGATCATTATTAGGAAGATAGGGGAAGTTCCGTATGAAGTACTTGAAAGCTTTCGAGGAGAGAAAAATTATCATTATGTTGATTGTATTGAAATATCGTACAACAACTTTTTAATAACTTTTTGTAACTAATAAAATTCTTCGGGTCAAAAGGACAAGTTTTACACGACTTTTTTCCACAAGTTAATTATAAATGTGCATAATTAGCAGCACTTTATAGCATTTGTTTAGATTAACGACCTCAATTTTATTCTTTATAATTTTTAGTGTCAAAAATTTATTAGCAATCATACAAAAATTTTAATTGTTACAGTAAAACTTCAGTTATGAAAAAAGATTGAGAACATTAATTGATCGTGTATACAATTTTATGATTTCAATAAACTTCACGAAATCAATTAACCAATGTTTGTGAAATGGAGAGACGAATAATTGCTTCAAAGAGAAAATGAATTAATACGCGTTGAAAAGGTACTATCTCTGAATGTTCTAATTCCATTTTCAAGTTTCTTGAGGAGATCGGAAAATCGAATTTTCGAATGCAACTACTCCTTTCTTCTGCATAACGAGAAATTTGCATAGTTTGTGAGTTCAAGATGAAAACACTGCACATTGGCAAGCTTCCGACGAGGAAAACCATCCCACAATGGCACCCCGTCGAGAACGGGCAAATTTTCAAAAAATACTACTCAAACTTTTACATTTCCCGCTGCCATAAATTGCACGCGAGTTATTTATCGCTGGCTCGAAGGATAATTCAAAAAAGTTGCCTGGCACGTATCGATTTTTATCACTGAAAACCAGACCTTTTTTAACTCGGTTTCCCGGAAGAACGCGTTGACGTTTCTGTAAAGATTTCAGATAAACTTCTTCGCGCGTGATCATACAGAATCTGGGCTTTTCGCCTTTTTGTTACTTCTATTCGATTGTGCTGGAAAGCTGAAAAGACTTCTACGCGAAGCTCTTGCGTAACGAACGAAGGAGATTAACTTTAAGATGACGTAAGCTTTGAAAAATGTCAAGTTATGAATTTCATACATGCCCGTTACGTATGTGACACACATACTGCATGGAAACACATGAATGTTACGTGTTTTTCATATGAGCGTAGTCAAGAAATGTAAAAAATCCGATAAAGCTACTCGTACACTAATAAAACATTGAAAAGAGAAACGGCAAAGTGATGATTCTTCATCTAAAAAAGGAAAAGATGTATTTCCACGTACGTATAAAGTCACTCTATCTTTTTAGGAGGATATTTATTACTGTTGCATATGCAGTTCATAGCATATGCCTTCGTTTTATCATCCAGTATAAATCAAATATTCACTGTGGCCCTGTAACGCGGTAAAAATTGATAGTGAATTAAAACACGAACACAATAAAAACTAGTCTCGATATTGCGATTTCGCGACTACGAAAATGAAAACGCGCGTTGTTAATCTTCGCATTTCTATTTCAAAAAAGCGCGGTATTGAAAGCTAAAAATGCGAGATTAAAATTTCCAAATTCGATAAACTTCAGCGAACAAACGCTTCGTTTTCAGCCAAGTTCTTCTCCTCGCATTTCAAAAATAAAACTCGCTCACGGTACAACTCGCGTAAGAAGTATTTGTTTCTAAATGGGAACACTGCGAGCAAGAAACAACAACTTCTCATTGTTGAAATGCCCTCCACAAATATCAAAAGTTTTCGAGCCCGGCAACAAAACCAAGCTCGTAAACGAAACGACGCGAGTTTGACTAGTTCCATCGGGTGGAAATCTTTTTCACCTCATTATAAAATGGCGTAATGCCACTTGGGAAAAAGTTCAATCTGTTAGTGGATCGTCAAACGCGACATTTTAAAAGCTATGGAAATAAAATCTAGCAGCTGCGTATGATTTTACGGTACATGAATGAACTCAGCGGCGACTTAACATCTCGAATGATTGATTAATGCGTGGGAATAGAGCAAACGAAATGTAAAAGCCTGTTAAACGCTAGGAAATACACGTCGTTCAAATCAATAAGCAAGAGTTATGCGTGTTATTCCAGCACACTCTAAATTCTTTAGAGTGAAATTTCACTCCAGAAAGAGTGAAAATTCCGCTCTTAAAATTGCAGGGAGTTATTTATTCGAATCAATGAGAATACGTTTTTCCGAGTGGCGATATTTTCATTTTTTCTGAAAATAAATTTCTCTTTAAGGAATTTGGAGAATAAGCAATACATATTTGTATAAGCACCCACTTCCATTTGCGAGTGGTACAGCTTAGCACATAGCCAGCCTCATTTTTAGATTTTTATTCCATGTCTTATTTATATAGAATCAATAGACTTTATTCGTTTCCGCCAGAATCGCTTTCTTCTTAAGATTTTTGTGTTCCACAAATAAATTTTTACGGATTTCCGTGAACTTCAACTTTCTTTCGATTTCCCTATCGTAAATAAAATTAATAATGCGAACACTGGGTTGAGAAAATCGCAATGATTTCTGTGACTGTTTTAACCGCTTTGCCAAAACAAGCAGTTCCTTATTGAATAAAAAAAGATTTTCCAACTGCTTGTGTTGAGCATGGACGTTGAAAATGATTTTAATATTTTTAATCACTTCTTTGATGATTAAAAACATTTTTTTTAATAGAAAATAATATTTTTATGATTTAAAATAGTTCTAGATGAATGAAAAACGTAAATTAAATGACAGAAGAGAAAATAATTGACATAAGATGAAAAATGTTTGTTATCTTATTATGTAGTATAATAAGAAAAGAATATTCCATCACTTATCGACGAAAAATAAATGATACACAGAATAAATCCACTAATACGGATATTCATTTGCCACTTTTGCGCTTTCAATTTCCCCTTTTATTCTTTGTTTTTTTCATACCTTCATCCTTTTATCCCTTTGCGATATGTCAGCTTTTTTGTGTCCTGTATGCTGAATATTCGGTTTTACAAAATTGGGAACAAAAATAGAGGAAATGTTTATAAAAGCAGCAGTATTTATTTACACCTTGTTTCCATCATTTCATTTCATAGTCAAAGTACTAGTTTAAATGTTTTATCGGCTTAAACTACGTTTGTCTGAAAATGACAGTTTTTACAAGCTAAGCAAACAAAAGGTTATCTCAACCCAGAGCACTTTTCCTCCACTATAGAACAAAATATAAACGTACCTTAATCGTTATCAATCGCACTTTCGCTTGAAATTGTCCCGTTTTAAAAAAAAAACTAATAAAAAGTATTGCCTCCCAAGTAAAATGGCAGTGCGCATTTTTAATGCGGTTGCGTAATTTGAACATTGAAATTCCATCATCATATAACTCGTTCAAAGTCCCAGACCCAGGGTTTGTTACGAGGCATGTTTATTAATGAAAGCGCCCGAAAATTTGTGTTCCCAGCCGAGGCAGGACTCGCGGTAGCTGCGGAGATGAAACCCGCGGAAGAGCGGACTGAAGAGGAAAAAATGGCGCTGCTTGGTAGACCGAAACTCGGGGAAATTGCACAAGCTCAGATAAGGATAAAGGAGTCCAAAGAGTTCAAGAACACGGTGGATAAGCTAGTCCAACGAGCCAACGCGTCGATTATCCTGGGTAAGCTTTTCATCTCCAACGAAATTTCAAAACTCGTGAAATTTTCATTGTCTCAACTTGTCAATGAAAGGAAAAGTAAACAACAAAGATTTCAGCGCGAATTTCAGGGTTTTACGAGGCTCTGTATTAGCCTCGTTTTTCCGGATGATTTCCAAGACGAGATTTCGCTTGTATAAATCTTTTATGCTTCATATGGGAGACAATAGCGATGTTTTGTCACGGGAACGTTGATACAAGCAAAAGCTATCAGCGCGTCATATTTCCCAATTACTTTGGCGTAAAAAATTATTAGCCCGCGAATTCACGGACATTGTTTTCGATTTACACAAGCGGGGGTAAGAACCGCGTAAAGTAACGTTAGAAAAACACCTCGGGATCCTTTTTCCAGGATTTATCGGGAAAGTTTCTGAAAGTTGCTGACGATAGCAATTTCGCGGCAAAAATTGCACGTTGAAAACTTTGACTGCAATCTTTTCCCCGATCTCACGCGTGAATCAACAAAATTCTCACGATAAATCACGCTGTACGTGACGAATTTTATTTCCGAAAAAGGTTTACGACTTTTTATGAATCGGAAACAATCGAGTAGACGGAAACTGTCAATAATTTTCTCGCGAGTAAACAATAAAATGCCCCCTCCGGATGAGAAGCGTATCGTGTAAATAAAAGAATTCTTCGACGATCGAATAGCAGCTCGCGATCAATGAAGAGCTCAACGCGAGTGAATTTATCAAAGCCCGGAGGCAGCTTTGTCATCTCTCGAGTGCTCGCAAATGTCAAGGTACACGTGCCACGAGATTCCCTCATTTGAATTATCGACTGATGACGCTCATTAATATATCCCTTCTGCCGTAATAATCTCGGGAGAAAAAAAAAATGAAAAAGCGATGAAGTTGCACATTAAAAGCACAATAAATTCGTTCCACTAATGATAAAAGTTCGGAGGTCGCAAAAAGCTAATGATAGAAAATGATACGGGGTGAAATACTAATGAACCGAGGGAGCGACAAAAACGCTTCCATCACGAATTCGGAAAGGTCCTTTTTGATAAATTCTGGAAATGGTATGAAAAAGTCAGCTGTATTCAAGAGGGTTGCTTACGAGTCACGTTAACTTAATGCATTCTTATTTCTCGTTCGGGCTCTCCTTTAAAACCAACGTATCTCCTCGTCTTCGCTGAGAATAAAGAAAAAACAGCCTCTCACCTCCGAAGAACTCCTGTAACGTTCGAAAGCGAGAACATTTTTGCTCGAAAAGCCGGGGGAATCGAATCGCTACATCAATTTCATAAACGCTTTTTCTCCAGATATAAAAGCATTCGCCACTATTGAAGTGCGCGATGATCGACAGTCAGTAAATTACAATCGCACCACAAAGTGCCTCGACGTGTGTACATTCATTAGCATAATAGCGAGCGGCTGTTGAATAATCGTCGATTCGAAGCGCGGGAAAATTTCTTTTACGAAGCGTGAAAGCGGCAATTCGCCGAATTCATCATTGACTGTATGGCGATACCAAATATTTGTTCGGCGAATGTAATTGCGCTTTCTTTTTAATGTAACGAAAGCGTTTTTTTTACGAGTGATGAATTGTCATCAGGTACGAGCTCGTGGAAGGAACAATTCACGGAAGCCTTGACTGTCAGCGGAGGTGACGAGGAAGAAGGCGGGGGAGAGCAAGCTGGATCACCACCATCAGCTGCGGACTATCTCATGCACTCGCTCACGATATTCTGGAAGATTATTTTTGCTTTCGTCCCACCTACGAGTAAGTACCGCATTCCCCGACGAGAGAATCCTTTACAACGAACGTGACTCGTGTTTCACATCATCCCAGGAAGCGAGTTCCGTGCGTTCATCCATCAGTTGGAAGGAATAAGCCAGTGACGATGACAGACGCGCATGGTACCGAATAAATACGTCGCTCTTGGCCTCCGTTTTTCATTATTGTTTGGACGCAAAATTTATTACTCCCCGAAGTGTCGAATGCAAAAATCGGGAGGCATTCGAACGTTTCGATCCGAACGTTGTTTTTTATAAGTAAACTCTCGTTTATTTTAACTAGATCGAAAGTGACGCCGCCTTTCGACTTGAAATAAACAAGAGTTTACTGTACTATAGTTTTATTATATCACGAAGTAAAATTATGAACAACTTTGGAAAGTCACATGGAAAAGTATGAAAAACTGCGATACATTTTTGTTGTATTTTTGATGCTCTTTTCAATCTGATAAAAAATTGTACTTTCCAGTTCATCGAATGTTTATGTTCCTGCCGGTTCGTGAATTTCGTAATATTTTGTAACGTTTTCTGTAATGTTTATTTGTTTATTCTTTTATTTATTCATCGATTCATTTGTATTATCTCATTCCATTCATCCGTATGATGAATTGCGCTTTTTATCCACATTTTTCACGATTTTTAACCATAATTCATTATCTGAACGAATATGCATAAAAGAGGGAAAGGATTTTTGTTCATGCGACGACTGCATGAAATGTAATTTGTGTTAATCAAGTAACCTTGTCATCGCATTATTTGCGATCAAATTTCCTTCCGACCGCACAAACGAAATTTAATTTCAACCCTTCCATCAACATGAATGATGAATTAATTATTCATGGGTTTAACGATGATTCAAACAAATCAAAAAATTCCAACTTATTTAATTAACATTATTACAATGAAATTTGTCAAAAGAAACATCGAATTCCTAATGAAGAGAATCGGAACCAATTTATTTCAAGCCCAAAAGTGGCGATACCTATTTATTCTAAGCGAGTTTTCAATGTGATGGGAGCTGTTTCACGGAAAAGTCAAAGCTACGTGAAAAAATAGGACAAGGTCGAGTACCAGCAAGTTTTTTTCCCGCAATGCCCTTGCATTCTTCCCCACGCGTTTGAGAAGTCGAGATATGTTGATTCTGACGAGAATGAACGTTCTTCGACACGATTAACATATTATTTGCAGCTCGTGCCTCAATCTAAATTCCGGCAGTTGCGTTCCCGCTGATTAATCACTGATTTTTTTGTTCGCGACGAAGGCGTCAACGGCATCGCGGGGATGATTTATACGCGCGCGATTTCGCCCGATGATAAATAGTTGACGCGTGACGCAGAAAAATCGTCACGACGCGTGGATTCTGATACGTTACGAAGTTTTCATTTCCGCGTGGCGAAGTTTCGTTATCGACGAATTAAAAGGGCACGCGATTCTCGAGGTTCTCGTGCGCGCTTTGATCGATAAGATCTAAGAAGGAAAAAAAATGCGGCGATACAAATGGTAATTGATGATCTCGTAAAAACAGCTCGTAATTCGTCATTTTCTTTTCAGCGAAATTGTACTTGTGGTTCATATCTTTAGATCGAGGAAGTGAAAAAATGGGGACTTTAATGTATTCGGGATTGTTCCTCGGCAAAAGCGAAAAGTAAAGTTCATGCAATGATAAGTAGGGGTGGATTCGTAGGATTATTAAGTATCGATCCGCATAAATTCCGACTGCACACATTTGATCGAATCGAAGGAAAATATCCCGATGCATAGGAAATAATGTACGCTTTCAAATCTTGAAACAGACATTTATCCGTACCCAGAGAAAAATAATATTGTGAAAACTTGCAACGTTTTATTACGGAAAGGTTAATATTTTAGTTTTGAATGTTTCCAATCTTATTCTTTGGAATCTGCATGGAAATTGCAATTCTTTACAAATGCCAGGCATTTTTCACATAAGCTTTCGTTATATTTAAATGAAATTTTCGTCCAATTTCAGAGAGAAATACTATTGCGAAACTTGCAACGTTTTATTACTAAAAAGTTGATATTTAAATTTTCTATATTTCCAAAATTTTTCATTGAAATCCGCAAGACTCTCGTGATAATTCAAATGCAATTTTCGCCCAATTTGAAGTTTAGCATCGCGGTTATCTCGATCATCAATCTAATAAACGACATGATTGTGCAGTTTACAGGAGAAAGCTCAATCTAGCAACCTCGACAACCACTTTTGATAGAGGTCGCAAAGGGTAAAGAAAGCTATCGGACGTAGCTTCAATGTAATAACAAAGCAACGAGATTCTAATAGCATTCATACACGCAAGTTTGTACATTCGCAGCAGCGCGCGCAAAATTGATTTATTTACCGTTCGAGCTATCTCGGAAGAAATTTTTCTACAAGATGTTTCGCTCTGAGCGTCGAAAAACCTGCCACAAACATCGCGGATATTTCCGTTGCTAGAATAATTCGCGCAGCAATAAACGTCGATAAACAGTGGCGAGTTATAAATGATGTTTCATCGATTATATGCACCCTTTGCCGTATAAATATCGTATTTGCGTCAAAAAGCATTCCTCATTTTGACGGACGCGTTGCATTCAATTTTAATTAAAAACTGTCTACCAAAAAGCATCAGAAAATCCTCGATAATAAATTAAAAGTCCGCTGTTCGTAATTAAAATCAGCCGACGATCGAATATCGAAAACCAAGTGCATTTTTGTACGTGAATTGTTCTAGTTCTTTTCGCGACTTTTCATTTCCATCTTAAACGCGAGATCCGGCGCTCGTAAATGTGCTCCTAAAGAAAACAACGCGGTTTTATGTGCATCTTACAACGTTCCATAAGGAGATTTTCATAATAAACGTCACCGAAGCATTACCCAAGCTATTTGTTTTAATTAAACATTTCAAAGTTTCAAACGTGGAACACATTTCACGATAAAAAATATTCCCGAGCTTTTCGTTGGCTGCTTTTAACAAGCCGCAGAGAGAACCTATTTACACCCACGTAAACCGATTCGTTTTTTTCCTTTACCAACTTACGCTCGCTCGGTGCACCCTCACATTCACGAAGTAACTACTTGATACCTTTCAACAGCACGATCTGGTTACACATTAAACTGCGAGGTTGATTTCACATTGTTTGCCAACATTCCGTAATTATCCAAGAGGAAAAATACAAAAGTTGGCCCCATAAGCGAAGAAAGCTCGAGCCCGCACAAAGTATCGATTTTAAAGCTCGCCAAAACTTGCTTCGAACCTCAAACTCCCCAAAGACAAATATTTTCTTTCGCTCCGACGATTTTCTCGAGTTTCCGAGTCACCGTAATTGATTGATCCGAAAGCGAGTTCCCCGTTAGCGACATCAATAATTTCACGCCAGCTGAAAATTGCAAAGTAACGATCGAAGCGAAAAGCCCGTAACTTTTTTCGCGTGAAACACGATAACTGAGTTACGCGCCTTTGGGAAATATTTAATACCCGGAACGATTTAAATATCGCCGGGCTCGGCGTTTCCGCGAACGTCGGTAGAATGCATTAATGCGCACACTTGCAAAACAAGAATACAATATAGCGAGAATCGTGCATAACGAGGGACGTGCATATGCAAATGTCAGGGAAAACGAGAACGTTTTACAGCGCTATTTATGTACCCGCAATGTCCAAAGTAAGAGCAAGATGCGTCCTACTTTCAAATGCGAACGGGAGACGAGGAAAATCTCGAAGTCAAGGTTAATGAGCATAAAGCTGCTTTTAATGCACGAGACAATGGGCTTCGCTGGGATTTATTGTGCCCGAAAATATACGCGTTCTGGGCTTCCGCGGGAACCGTATCGAACGATGCTTTTTTTATCCTTCCCCTAGATAGAGAACGCAGCGAAAAATAGAAAAGCCCATAATGTGGGCAACGGCTTTTTGTAACGGCTCTGTATTTTCTTTAGAAATGGTAAATCGAGCCTCGGAACGTGCGCTTTGATATTTCATGATATTTCCGGGGAAATGGTAGCCTGAAGCCGCGCGCGTACAGTCAGAAAAGCTTGAATTTCACCTTTCGCGGCGCCTGACAAGAATTTGATAGTGGCAGGTTGTTGTATTGACTAGGGCTTGGGGTTTTGCCGAGGCGCTGTGTAAACGCCGAGCTAATTGCAGTACACACAATGGACGAGGCAGCGAACATTATGTTGAGTTATTATCTTATACGCGTTTCATAATAGACTTTCCAGTACAGGTGTAACATCGTTGCTATTATGCTCGATTAATTATTTTCAAAGGTGTTTCAACGGTTGAATGACGCTTTTCCGACTTTGTAAATTCGTTTCACGCACGAGAAATTGATTGCAATTTATCAATTATAATTGAGAAACGTATATTCCTCTGGGTTGTAAGTAGAGAGATGTCAATAATCGCGGTTTAACACTGTCGCAGTAGTTCGATACCAAATACTCTGAGAAGTGAATTATGGCGCTTTTAACGCACTCAATGCTTGTTCTGAATTAATAACGCTCTAACGAGCATTTTCCGCAATACTAAGTACATTGTACAAAATTAATTACTCGTAAAGGGAGTATTCCGGGTCACGTTACACAACGCGATTCTCTTACGGTACGAGACGAAACGTAAATTCTTATCCAAAATCCAATCAACGCTCGACAGAACGAAGCAATTTCTTCGAATCTTCGTCGTCTTGTCGGGCAGCGTTCGAGGCGCAGAAAGAATGATTGGACTTTGAATTAACGGCGAAAAACGTTGTCAAAGCGAGGCAATCGACGAAGCTACGTGCACGCGTTTAAAACGACTCGGTAGTTCGACGATGATCTTAATTGTATCTCGACACATTCGCGCGAAAACAGAAGCTGCTGGCGCTTGGCTATCGATCTTCAAATTCCCGGATATTGGCCAGTTCGACGGAAATAGTGAGAGCGAGAGAGAGAGAGAGAGAGAAAGGAGGCTGATATCTCATTGGCAAAACTACTGATAGCAAATGGAATTCCCGTTCCTCGCTGCAGCTTCCATGAATTCCAACGATCCTGTGTTCCTTCGGCATTTAACCGCTTTGGTCATTGTTCATTTTTCTTCATCTCTTTTGTTGACGATCGACCTATTGACGGAGAAAATAGAGAAATCTACTTAGCGAACCTCCCTCGTTGAGGAATTCAAGAGGAGCGTTGGGACAAAGCATTAAATAAGTAGCTTCGAATGCTATTGTTTCTGTTTTCGAGCTTCGAGAGTCGCCTCGGAAATCGGCTTTCTAAAAAAGGAAAAATTTTCCAAAGAAAATCTTGAAAATCTTTCGACATAGACAAGTTCGATACGAATTTAATTACGGAGAGACGCGCAATAAAGGAAGAAAATCGACGAGTCTGGAGCGCGCATCTCGTCGATTCATCGTTCGTGTTTCACGACTTCTGTTATGGCGGAAACGTGCTATACGAGACGAATGACGAATGCACCGAGAAGGAAAGCCAAAGCACTTGCCCACGGCTACCGAACTCGGCCATTAATTATCCTAATTATTACAAGTTGCTTCCGCAACGTGCGAGGACTGTTGTTACATTTGGGTCGATTTTCAGGGAATTTAGACGAGCTTGGTACAGCGGAATTAATACTCGATATTATTTTCTTGCTCCCACATGTACACGTTTCTTCAAACTTTCACACAAACATGTATCAATGCTCTAAACTGTTTCCATTTCGAGAAAAAGCGACAAGCTTAATTTAGCTTTCAATTAATAGAACTTGAAAATAGAATCCGTCATTTAACTTTGATATAGAACAATTTTCTATGTAAATAACATAAAAAACTACGATTTTTCGTTTCATTATTTAGTCAAAACTTTCTTGGTAACAAATTTGCGTAAAGAGAGATAACTTTTAGTGAATTTTGTCGAATAAAAGTGTTCTAACACTCCAATGAAACAAAGTTACGAGCAAGAGTCGGAGTACGTCGAAAATGAGATGGATTTATTATGGAAATTCTATGGAAAGTATCGCATTAATCTTCTTCTTTTTCGAGGACAATCATTCTCAGTGTGTTCTGCAATAAACTGCCTTAAACTATTTCAGTTATGGACTGTAAAATGCTATCGCACTTTAACATTAGCATTTCAGAAACTCTATATTCTCATTCGAAAATGCTTCCCGACTTTCATGAAAAGAATTTGCATCGCATTACTCGGGGGTTAAAAATACCTCGCCGCAATCAACTGTAATTGTTTTGTATTCGTAGCTCATGGAAAACATACGTAAACATTCGACCAGCGTTCTTTTCAACTGCATGTGGAAGAGTTGAAGCATCGATCTGGCTAGAATATGGCTTCTCGCCCCATTATACATAACATCGAGCGATGCGTTCCATCAAGTTTCAGATAATTCGAGACTTAACGAAGCAAACATGTCTACACTGTTTAGACTGTAAATTACACTTAGTGAAACGCGCCCTGTTTAACACTTACGGATCTAATTCGTCATTCGGATGTCAACTGCGTTCTTATTTAGGGTTGATGAAGATTAATAATCATGATTATTTAATTATGATAACGAGTAATTAGATTATAAGGTGCGTGATTACATCAGCATCATTTGATCAGCACTTGCATATTTCTCCAACTTTGAATCGTATTTATCATTTATTCGTCGTGGATTTTTAGAGTATAATTCTGTATCCGTGTAAAAAATTCTCCAATACTAGTTTCAATGGAAATTTAAAAAAAATTTTGTCATAAAAACTTTGATTAAGAATAACTGATAATATCGATTATTTCATCACGCTTTTCTTTATCAAGTTAAAATTTACGAGTTCTACTTTCCCGTATGAATATAATATCACGAAGTGGAAAATAATCAGTAAAAAATGGACATGATATGTCAAACTCGAGTTCATCAAAAACTAAGAGAATTTGAAATGACGTGATTTTTAATCAGAGATTGTAGAGTTATTAATTTAAAGCAGTAATTATTACATTAATGATTAATTTAGAGACAGTAATCAATAACGGCCAATTCTGTTCTTATCACAGATAAAAAGAAAAGTTTCTCTTTGCGAATTAAATTTCGAATATCCCTCAATGATAACAAGCTTTCGACATTCAAAGGGAAAGCGAGCTCATATTTTTTCGATTGAAAATCGAAATCTCCTTGGAATAACGGTGCATTTGATCTCGACTGTTTTGCAATTCAGTGAATGATTGAAATCTGAAGATACGTTGCAATTTTCCGTCGAATCTTCAACGCTTGCCGGAGGGTGAAAAAGCAGTTAGACTTCTATTCGAACTTAATTAAGCTTTGCAACGCTGAGATGCGGAATTCTTGTGCTCATTCAACCGGAAAGGAAGACCAGCCGAAAGCTTAATTAAGTTCCGAAGTCCGTGATTTATTATTACGAGCCATATACCTGAGCATCACATTTTTTATGCCTTTAGAACGTGAGCTACGAGTTATGTATTTTGCGGAGAGAATCACCGCGATTATGAAGCGTGAACCTGCGATACGAGTCAATGTCAATTCTGCTCATTTAACTACACTCATTCTCATTGCGAATCATCGCTTTTAATTAAACCTAAAAAGATTAATCGGTGAAGGAATGAATTCTGATATAAATCAGTTTCAATTATCTTCTATTAATTTTTCCCTTACTTTTAATTAAAAACTATTTTAATCCCGACTTACCATAATCTCATTAGACAGTAAACTCATTACGTTAATGAATCGAATAATGCTTTTTTCAGGTTAAAATGATTTTTCGATCGATCTTATTAAGACCTGCTTGTGATAATGCAAAAAATGTGTTGCAGATATCGCTGGTGGCTACTTATGTTTCGTTGTCAGCATATGCGGAATCGGCGTGGTTACAGCAGTAATTGGCGACGTCGCGTCATATTTCGGGTGCACTCTGGGCATCAAAGATTCAGTGACAGCTATTATTTTCGTCGCGTTAGGCACGAGTATCCCGGGTAAGCGATGCCATTTATTAAGTTTCAGTTTCCGAGTTTCCTGTCACCAAAGAAATTGTGAATTCTTTGAGTTTCCACACATTTTTCGATTAAAATTTTCCCGATCGAAGAACAGGGAGGAACATTTTTCAAGACGTTTTCCGCTGAAGAGTCGGATGCATTTCATACAGTTGCATTTACTTTGAAAATATGTCACGTGCAATGGAGTGTTTCGCTTGTCAACTCGGTATTCATGTTTGATTCGAAAACGTGGAAAAGGTAAATGAAATTCTAAGTCACATGAGAAATATACATCGGGACGATGTCACGGGAAATACGTGATTTGAAAATCTCCCGAGAAAGCTTGTACGTATAACCGTAAGAAGAAGCCACTTGCCGTAATAAAATGTGACTCGGCCAAGAAGAAAAGGGCGCTCTTGAATCAGACCAAATTCCCCAATCGTGGTAATGAAATTTCGTGATTACGGATCATTGAATTCCTGACCTTCTGGACGAAATCCAAACGCCTGATCAAAACTCAACGACGGAAATACATGATCGCAATTTAATCCCTTGCAAATTTCGAGCAAACGTAAAAAGATCGCGCTCATCGCTCGTTAATTCACCGATCCGTTACGCGGAGTAATTGGAATCGTGTCATTTCGCGTTTTGTTTTATTGGCTCGTGAATCTACTCGTGCGCGAATCTGGATCGGCTGAAATTGCCCGTTAAAGCCGAATAAAAGTAAGCATGACCGCGATCACCGCAAAATATACCACGCGAGTTAAAGGAAGTTCGACTGTTGCCGGCAGCTACTACGTTTCACAGGGAGAAAGCTCCAATCGCTCGAATATTCGACAAAGCCCGCCTCCTGCTCTTCTTCCTCGATCCCCGAGCGGACGATAAATCCGCCCCGGGAAAAATGTCCTGACGTTTCTTTCTCGCGAATCGAGCTGTGAAGCCGATAACATTTCACCGTTTCCCGTTCCGGAATTGTTTCACGCGATTACCTTGCTACTTTTCGGATTGTACCTGCCGCTAAAAATGTCACTCCGATGTAGGTATATCTCGGAAAAAGAGCGGAAATACAAAAAATAACACGACAATATTTCCTCGCTTTTATGAAAGCCACGCGGAGTTTAATATCGTTGGATTGTGTGCACTGAGTCGAAAAAAGGGCACTCGCAACAAAAGCAAACACTATATTTTTATAAATTAAATGAAATTTAATGCTCGTATTTTTTAAAAAGTTTTCCGCACAATTGGCAACCGTTTTAAAGTTTGAAACAGCGGAATTCAATTGTCGTAACTCGGCAATGCATAAAAAGTAATATCGTTCGAGAAGGGAAGAAGGAAATTGATTATGAGTTTTAATTCCGTCGCGTCGTGAGAAATCAAACGGAAATTCAATTTAATTTCATCGAACGACTCGCTTCAATTATCTGCCAAGCAAGATCCGCCAATGAAGTTGTCATTGTAAAAACGAGAATCTCGTTGAAAAAGGGACGCGTTGATTTTGTCATCGATGCAATCAATACACATCAATATTGGCTGAACGCGAAGAGCCGGAGCATAAGGTAGACAATGATAATTTACACCGCGGCTTTGTCCGAGAGAACAATGAGACCGCAGAAACCCGATGCCTCGGCTCGATAATTGATGACGCGAATAATGTCCCGATGACTTTTCTCAAACAATTTAATGAAAGGAAAATAATGCGATCCCATTCGCGCGTAAGATCCATTTTTCCGGAAAGAACGTGAAGAGCGAAGGAAAAGTTGGAATAGCGGAACTTGAGGAATAATTTGCAATGTGTTCCGGGTTGAATATATTTCAGACACGTTCGCGAGCAAAGTGGCCGCTTGCCAGGACAAATACGCGGACGCGAGTGTGGGCAACGTGACCGGAAGCAACGCCGTGAACGTCTTCCTTGGGATTGGTATTGCATGGAGCATCGCTGCCATATATCACGCTTATCATGGACAACCGTTCATGGTGGAACCTGGAAAGTTAGTATTTGTTACGTTTCATTGAGGAAACTCATTTCATCAACTAATTGTTTCATCAAATATCATAGAACTTGATACAAACTACTTCAAGTTACTCTAGTGCAATCAAAGGAACAAAACGTAAATTATACAGTAATTGAGAAACAAAGTTGCATCCTTTTATAGTAAAATCATTTATTTATATTTGTCTCCAAATATTTTTTTGTAACAATGAAAATTCATTAAATTAAGGTTGACCATGATTACTCTTAATTACGATTAAGAAATTTTGGAATTCCAAATTTTATCAGTAATCATTGATTAAAAGTTATTTTTATCGTTGATTCGTCGTGTATTTTCTACGTTCAATTTTTTATCAGTGTCAAAATTCTCCAATTCTATTTTCGGTTCAAATTTGAAAATAAAAACAATAACAAGAAACTGTATTTAAGGAAATGGTCAATCCTTGAATAACATGAATCGAAATGAAATTTTTCAGAATGCAAAAAAGAATATCAATGCGTAGATTTAAAAGGTCATAAATTGGAAAACGTTGTCGACAGTTTGGCTTTTTCCGTGACACTTTTCTGCACGGAGGCTTGCCTAGTGATCTTGGTGTTGATGCTGAGAAGGTCGAAAACTATCGGCGGTGAACTGGGTGGACCTTTCATGCCCAAAGTTGTAACGTCTATAATACTCTTCTCTTTATGGATTTTCTACCTCGTGATGTCCACCCTCGAGGCCTACGGCGTAATCAAAGGCTTTTAAACGTCATGCACCGTAAAATGGCCTACCAACTGCTGCACATGTCCTCATGGCCCCATGGGAGCCGAAGAAAAAGCTCAAGTTTATGCCCCTGTGGTAAGTTTTCAATGTCAGCATTTACACATCACGGAACTTTCTCGCTTTTTGCGACTTTTCTAAAACTGCTCATCAACGGCTCGTTTGGCGAACAGAACTTTTTTATAACTTTCGTTTTTAGCGTTACTTCCCTCGTCGGCCCGGACATAAAATATTCAAGAAATCCATAAAAGCATGAAAATTTTATCGTAAATTTCATTTCGCGTGCAACTCGACCTGAGCTGATAAAACGACTTTATATATATGGCTTTACAAGTCTCGACTTTCGCGTCAAAAAAGTCATTGAACTTTATTGCAAGGGAAATAAAAGAGACTGTTTCACTTCGGTCATCACAAATCACAAAGTCTTAGAATGGAAACTCATAATTTAAACAATAATTTAAAAGTTTGCTATCTACTGTTTCGTACATTGTTAATTATGTACATATACGTTAGAAATCTGGATACATTTTCAATTTACACATAATTTTAATTAATTTCAACCCCCTGCTAAAAGAATTTGACTTGTCTATGGATTTATTTGCGAATTTGGCCAAACGCTGTCTCCTTTATGTAATTGAACATGCAATTACACCAGCAGTTACATCACAAATATTCCGTCGTAATCGGAGTTACGATGAACTGTTTGTTGGCAATAATCTCTCGTACTGAGAGGGCGCAGCGTATTTCGTTCCACGAATGTAATATGCACGCAGCGCAATGTTCTTCGGATTTCGATTAATTTCCTTGACAGAGATAATGCCCCGCTTCGAAGAACAAACACTTTGAAACTTCATTACGGTCTCTACAAATTAATGGACGAACGTCGGGTTCACGATCAATAATTGTGCTCGTCAATTTGCCTAAAGCACCCAGAAAATCCCTACAAACTCGTTAAAAAGTTTTCCCAAAATGCACATATTTTGCAGAAAATAAAATGTCGTTTTTTTTTCAGGCTAAAGGTTGGCTGGTGCAACGCCAAAGGGATGAGATTTTGCCGCAGACGAACTTTATACAGCCAAAAAATTAAGTTTAAAAATGTTAAATGTGCAGTCGCTCGTTCGTTGTGTCGAGTTTGCGTGACTGTTGATGTGTGTGTACTTAAAAACGTGCGAGTGCGAAAAATGTACATAAAAGACATTTACAGAACAAATGAAAACACGAGAAACTGCCTTAAAATAGAAAGGGGAAATGTGCAAAGCAGAAACAGATCTAGTCCAAAACAAATTCTTAAAAAAACGACGGGAAACTAAGTCGAGAAAAGTAACGAAAATTTATTTATTGATTTTATTCAATCGTACTCGATGTTTTCTTCCTTATCCGTAATGAAATCTATTTCGTAAGTTTCCCTCTCGAAATAGAGAGATTGAAACAGGTTTGAGCGGCTCGAATCAATCGAGTATTTTCCAAAAAAAGAGAAAAAAACTAAACTTTTTACGCCCGGGAAAACGGTCTTTGATCGAACGTAAAAAGTTTCCCTCGTTCTTCACTGCCTTTGGTCGAAGATCGCAACACCCGTGGCGCATTTTAATTCGTTATTTCGTTCCCGAAATCAAACATTGATATTTTTTTCAAGACGAATAAAAGTTGTACTGCTGAATGTAATCGATGAAAAAATGAGCGTGCAATTGGAAGAAATCAATCGTTGTAAGAGTTGGTTCCAATGTAAAATTTGTTGTTTGATCCGTTGTGTATTCGTGAAATTTCTAGTAATTTTATAAACATAAATAGAAACATATGAAAAGCGTAGAACGAAAGAATCCTAAGCTCACATGTCATATTGAAAATATGCATGTGCTTCGACGTTAACGCTCACGTGTTAGGACTAAGAATACGGTGTTGAACTCGTTACGTGTATTACGTGTAAATTGACAAGTTTATTTCGACAAATAGTCGGGTGTTGAATGTAAATATATAACCATAATGCGCGCGGTCGAAATGCCTCGAAACAGCCCCGGAAGTGCCATGGAATTGCACTCTGCTGACAAATCGCTCCCACTTTTCGTGCATTTCGACTGTTTTTATAAACAACTCGGTCGCGATTTCTCTCCGAAAAACTCGATCTATTAAATAAAACATTGCAAGAAAAGCCTGACAGCAAAGATTTCCCGAGACTTTTCCCGGCCGAGCCGAAGAAGAAAGTGCGGGCGATGTGAAATATAAATTCGTCGGTGTTTCGTTGGAATATTTCCGTTCTTCCCTGTGTTCATCGAGTACAAAATATCCCCGAGCATCTCGCGCCTTCGCGTTTCAAGTTCGAACGAGGATAAAGATTGAATGACGAATTTCGCAAAATTCTCATCCACCGTGAATCGTTCCGTGCCATTGAAATGAATTTTCGTCTTTCGTAACCTTGATTAAAAAGTAACGAGGCAAAATTGCAGGCTTGAAAGGAGTTATTTTCTTGGGAAAAAATAGAGCCTTTATCTTTAAACGCCCAATGGAAATCAGGCGAAATGGGCTCTTTCCGTTAAAAGGACAATTGTCAGCGATTCGCCATTCTCCCGTCGAGGAGAACATTTCTCAAGCAGCTTCTGTGCCCTTCGGCAATTTATTTTAACGAAATCAATTGAGAGATTGATGCGCCGCTCGCGAGGCTTTCGATGGAACTTTAATTCAGCGAGATTGCGAGTTAAAACACCTAAAATCTCTTGAACCTTTACCTTTCTCTCTCAATACTTCGATAACGTCTCATTCCTCTTTCTCGACGAAACTTCATTTTTATCGGATTTTCATAAAATCACGTCGATTGTAAGTGTATGTAAGCGTACAATAAAGTGAAGGAAGTTGTTTAAGGGGGCGCCATACCTCGATTTTGTCTCTCTCTTAAAAAAGGACGAAGCGAGAATTAGAAGAGGACGGCCTAATCGCGATTTTGCTCCAGTTTTTTGGGCTCAATTTTAATAATAAATCGAAACAAAGGGCATAAAACGAGAGTATTTTTGTGAGAAACGGTGCTAAAACCGAGATTTTCTCGAAAATCATGCT
>JABFQM010000307.1:0-40379 GCA_022816865.1 Zelostemma sp. ZL-2020 | reverse complement strand
CATTCCTCAGGACCAGCAAATCTCGATCAAGGAGCGGACTGCCTTGGTGTCACATTACGTTATCCAGCGCGTGACGATTATCCAACTGGAATTCGGAAAAATGCAATTACGCACTAACGATCGAACGAACGATCGCAAGGACTCGGCGATCGCACGCCCAGGGATTTCCTTCCGATTTTGTCCTTTTCTCCACGCTTCTTACGCCGGTACACGCTAATGTACCCTGCCGAGATCAATATCAATTAACATAAAATTCTTTATCTACATTATTCCCCACGTTTCCTTTCGCATCAATTTTATACGCGATAAAAACCTTTTTTCCCGCTTTTTGCGATAAGCACAAACATCACGACTTTTTCCACCCCTTCTTTGTTTCATTTAATTCGCCATACGCGCCGGTATTCCTCGAAATAATGCAAATTTTATTTTATTTTCATCTTTCCCATAGTTTATTTGATTAAACACTCTCGGTTATTGGGGATAGAAAGTGCCACTTTCCGAGTTGTCTGCGTTTCCAGTCTCTTAAAATAAACGAGAGTTCGCTGAATCTTATGGTTCGCTGGGTGGTGTCTTTGTCGCGAGTGCGAATGAAGAATCGTCGAGGGCGAGTTGGGGGAAAATAGCGACGATATCTCGAAACAGTCCCACACCGTTCGGGACGCCGTGGCAAAACCATAAGATTTTACAATCCGTTGGGAGTGCTTTTCGGGAAAAAATCGTCGAAACCGGTTGCCGGGCAGTGGGCACCCGCTTGCGTTGTACTGTACGTCCTTACTTATACATACGTCTGCGTACAGGCAGTGCCATTAAACGTTGAAAATGACATTTCGAATTGTCCATTTCAAAAGCCGTCTCATCGCATTGAAACATTCTTCTTCGTATTGCTTGGCTTTTACAGCACGCGTATTCATAAATTCATGCTCTGCTCCACATCGTTCGCCCTTCTCGGGCGAGGAATATTGTCTCGAAAACCCGTATTTCCACCCCGACGATTTCCGTATCAAATGTTTCTTCCATTTCCATGCCATTTTTCCCCGACTCGGTTGCGGGGTTTTTTTAATCGAGCATGTATTTTCGCGATTAAATTGCTTTCTCCCTGAAATTCGTTTAGGGGCAGTTTTTCGTTATTTTTTCGCAGCGCTGTACACGTTATTTGTTTTCATTTGAGAAAATGAAAGAAGGCTACATATTTTGACACTTGGAATTGACGAGTAAAAGCCGCGTGCTAATCATAGATTCAGCCGATAAAGTTATATAAATCCAAGTTTATCGCGCGGAATCGACGGCCGGTTCGTTACATAGACAAGATCGGTTATTTCACTGAAACTGCCGCCAGTAAAATTTATGATTCAATAGAAAATTAAAAAGACACGGATCATTGGGGTTCATTGTTTCACGGATGAAAGCGTTTGTTATTGTCTATACAATTTCGTGTTACACAATGACGATTACTTTATAGATCTTCAAATTTCGATCTTTTCCTCATTCAATTTCTTTCAGTATTAAATCGTTTCAAAGTTTAGTATGTGCAACCGTTTTAAAACTAATTAATTACTACAATTTTTGGTATTTTTCGTGGCGTGTAATGCTTTAATTTCGTTTCTCATTTTTCCGACGAAAAAATCGTAGACTTTTCCATTAATTGGTTTAAATAAATCTCTGAATCCAACACTCGCATAAATTTGGAGATTGCGTCGTTCGAACTATCGTTGTACAAAATTTTAAAAAAATCTGACGTTTCAATTGTCAAGAATGCATAGCGAGTATTGACCCTCGTGATTTCACTTCGAAGTATCGACTTTTTCCGCTGTACTTGGCTTCATGAAAATAAATTAAAGTGTCTAAATACCAATTTGTTAAGAAAAATCATTATCCGACGTCCAGTTTTCGCGATTTTCAATTAAATATAAGACGTAACGGTGCTGACAACCCCGGGGGAAAATTTGTGGTTTAAACAATAATTAATGGCCACGAAATTCCAAGAACGCCAAATTTATGAGGCAGTATGGTTCTAACGTACTTGAAAATTGATGAAAATATGCATAAATGAAAGATACTGTTCTCGAAGAAACATTTTTGCAACGCCAACACGACCTTATTACTTCCGTATGTCACTTTTAAATGCTAAGCAGCGCGCTAGTCGAATAACTCAATATCGAGTCGATATTTTTATCGAGAAAACAGGAAACCAACAGTTTTAAAGCAGTTTATTACGGTTATGAAAAATGTAAAGACTTTTATTCTAGTGAAAGGACGATTCTTTAAAGTAGAACTTCCACGGTAATCAGTGTTCAACGGAAAAACTATTTCAATGCAATAAACTATCTTCTCAACAATATTATTATGATTTCTTTTAAAACGACTCTCATTTATTCTGAAAAAACTATTAATGGAAGACAGTATTTTTCAACTGATTTGGGTTTACGACCAATCTTTTTGTTCGTTATTGGATTTTAAACAATTCACCTCTTGAAAATTTTTAAATAGTTCATCACTGAGGAATAACATTTGTTTGTTTAGCGTATTCTGTAAATAAAATCGTGTTACTCCTCAATTCTCAACCATTTTCAACATTTTCAACAGTTGAATTGTTTCAAATCCAATAACGAACACGAAATCAGTTGAAAAATGAAAAATTTAAAGGAAAAAGTTGCATACTTCTGTCGTAATGTCTTTTCTTGACAATTGTTGCTCGGCAATTTTTTCGCAGGACAAATGAGATTTGAGAAATGAGAAATTTTACAGTTTTTAGCAGTTAATTTTATTTATTTCTCAGCCCATTTGCATCTTCTGCTATTTATATTGTCAACATGACAATTCGCACCAACTTTACGCAAGCACTTAAAAAAAATGTTAATTTGCAACAAAGATACATGCATTTGTTCAAAGAATTTTCGACCGACTTACTGAACAAATGCATGTATCTTTTATGCAAATAAATATTTTTTCAAAGCGCCAATCGTCCTGTGAACAATACAAACAGCCGAACATGCAAATTAGCCAAGAAATAAAAATGCCTCACAGGAAAAAACTGAAAATATTCAATTGTAAGTTACGAGCATTTTCGTACGATTTCTCCACTCGCGTATTTTTTTTCGTGAAGAAGAAGATATTGCTCGATAAATGATGCTGGCAATTCACTCTTGCATTTGGCGGCCGGACTATTTTTCTTAGATTTTATTTGGACTTGTGCGCGGGTCGCGATCCAGTTTAAAAATTCGAGAAAGGGAATTAATGTGGCGAACTGTACGCACACCTAGTCTCCGGTCTCCGGGGTCGGCTGACACGGCCGCTCAGCGCAGCGCGCCAGTCAGTCGGCGAACATCGTCCGTAGAGCACTAGAGTAAGCGCTGCACATTTCTCGGGTAAAAATGTTCCCGCAACAGTTTCGCGATTGAAATCTTGCGCGATTTTCCAAGCTCGTCTCGCGATCACGTGCGAATTTTCCAATCACGCGTGATACACATATGTGTCGTGTGTTTGCGTGCACGCGCCTTCCGCGCCCGAATTCGAAAGTTTTCCGGGACAAAGTATCGATCAGTCGGTGATAATTTCAAAGACAACTCGCGCTTCGCGACAATACGATTTATTGCCGGGGAAAGAAAACTCGAAGCGAACGAATAGAAGAGGGATGAAAACAAAGGGACTCGTGTGACAGGTGAAACGTTTCGCCGGTGTCGAAAGAAAAGAAAGGCCTAATGATAGCAGTAGTGGCAGTGATAGCAGGCAGGTGATACAATTTGGAAAATGGGAAATGCGTGCACCGGCTCGTGGCGCGTGCGATTGGCAGGCTTTTTTGACCCCTCGCGAAAGCTTGCCCGGGTGGAAAAAATAACGAAGCGGAAATGACTTTTGAGTTTTATCGTCGTCGAAAGTAGAGAAAATTCTTTTTTCATTTACAAAAGCGAATGGTATTGTGTTGTCCGGGATGCAAGAAAAAAAACGCGCGTACAATGGCAAGTATTCAAAAAAAGAACAGATAACGACTCGCGACGAATGGGGAGAGATGAATAGATAACAATTCTGAAATCCTTTGCAGCTTCTTTGACGACATATATAACAGTATATAACAGCCTTTCTCTCTGTCTCTCTGTCTCTCTTTCTGCCCGTTGAACGGGACCTCTCTCCCCCTTGCCCCTCTCTCTATCGCGCGCTCTCTTTCTCTCTCTTTCCTCTCAAAGCCCGTCTTTATCTCGTGTGGTCCAAAGTAGTCTGGCCAAGCGCGCGCGCGCGAGCGTTCCTCCGGTAAAACCAGTTCAGGGCCTCTGTGTGTAAATACCCGGGCCCTCTGCACCTGCCCTCGAAAAACGAGAAATTCGCGACTTTTTCGACGTCGCTGCTTTTCGCGAATTCGAATTTCCCGCGCGCCTCCTCGGCCGCCGCGCGCTCTCGAATCGGCGCGCGCATGCGCGCGCTCTGACACAATTGCCGAGAGAGCCGATATTATGACGATTGATAGGGATCTTGGAAGCTGGAAACACTTTCTAATGTTTTAATCATTGTTGAGGGCGTCCCGGGGAATGTGGATCAACCGCGTATCCACGATTTCCGTCATCTTTTGCCTTTTTTCAGCTCTTCCATCTCTTCCCATTTCTCGGTTTTTATCCTCGTTTCCGCGAGGGCGGGAAACGGTTAATTACGTCGTGCAATTTTTTTTCGTTTCTTCGCGAATTCGAGCGTGAACTTTGGAAATGACTTTTTGCGAATTTAACGGTTATTCGAAATGACGCGAAGAAAGTTGGGTAACGCGACCTTGAAATCCGTTTGCCATTTTCGAACTTCAAACAGCTCCTTTGTCCGGCGTTACGTCACTTATCGCGTAAACAGATCGATACGAGCCTGTTTTTTTACCCCTCGATAGAAATGCGTTTTTTTTCTCTTTCCTCCGCGTTTTTTTTTAACGAATGAGAACTTTGTATTAAATCGAAACAATAAAAGCTATCGATGTTGAGAAATGTAAATTTTTTTTCCATGCCAGGTGCGGCCGTTAACGCGCAGTGCGCAACGTGCCTTATCAAGTTTAACATATTGTTCGGAACCGTTTGCTCGATTATTTTAGTAGGTACCTTGAGCATTACCCGCATCGTAAACGCCGCGATAATATATAGAATTATAACTTATAAGTTCTAAATACGCGAGCGTTGTTTACGCTCTTTCTTCTCCTTAGATATAGTCTTTATTACGTATGTAAATTTAGCTGCAGTGTATCAACGTGCTTATCAAGATTTGCGGTCTGGGATTCTTATGAATTAATCCCAATATTATCTTTTTATTCGAATCGTCCTCGAAAATTTTATCGTCCTTCATTAATCCGAACGCGATGTTTTCGTAATTGTCACTTCATCTGTCATTTTATTTCCCGAAAGCATTTTTTTGCGAGTGCAATAGCTTCCGAATTTTTTCGAGTTGCAAGCCTTTTCCTGGGTTTTTATTTTAATTTCTTGTCGAAATTTGATCTCCTCGGGAACGCATTTTCGAACCGGGTTGTTCTCCCAGTAGAAAAATCACTTTCGCTCGACATTTTTCATCGATGAGGCGCATTTTCATATGGAAAATGATTTTAATTTAATTTTAATGCACGGAAGTTCGTTTTTCCTTATCGGTTATCTTTTTCTTTGTCATTTTCGAACAGATTCATTTTCCGAGTCGAAAATTCATCCAAGTGCTGTTTTTTTGCTCGGACTGCATTTTTTATCGATGAAAAATTCGCATATGAATAATGATTTCAATTACACGTAAATGCACTTGGAATTTGCACAAGAAAAGCCCGGATACAATTTTTTATCGATGCATTTTTCTGCTACGAATGATTTAAATATTGTTTGAATTCGCATTTGGGCTTAATTTTTTTCTTCATCATTTATTTTCAATTTGCTTCATCATTTTTAAACGGGCTCGTTTTCAGGATCGAAAATTCGCTGAAACATTTTTTATTTTCGCTCGGATGATTTCCCGATTGATAAAGAATTTTTACGTAACGAAGAATCATTTCCATTTCGCGTAAATTCGCTCGAGTTTTTCCCAGGGAAAGTTATTGTTTTCTTTCTCAACGGAGAGACGACCGATTTCACCGTCTTGTCGCAATTGGCGTGATTTACAGTAAACCCTCGTTTATTTTAACCAGATTATAGGTGCCGCCACCGCTCGATTTGAATTAAACGAGAGTTTATAATAATTACAAAAACAGAAACGACGAAATTTTTATTTAACGTTTCTTGATGATTAAAATGATCTAAACGATGACATACGATGATAAAATTAACGTTTAATGTGAAAAATGCAATTACCGTTTTTCGCTTATGAAAATGTAGCGAAATCAGCAGCAAAAAGGCCGTAATTGATCATTAATTCATAAATTTTAATACATGCTAAGAGAACTGGATAATAAATGAGCAATAGCAATTAAAGTTGAAAAAAAAAGTTTCCAAACAATTACTCGAGTGTTCAAAAAACGCTGTAAATTCCGCCAATAAATGTTTTCGCTCATGAAAGCGTTTAATTCCATAATCATCGTAACTGTTTTACGATTTAATTATCACGTAGAAATTCTAATAACATCTTTTTCTAGTAAATATTCATAAAGATACAATCGAAATCTGAACTCAATTTTGCCTTTTTTGTTCCATAACAAATCGAACATCGTTTTTTAGTAGAAATCTCGCGCATTCCAATCTTCATTTTCCGACTGAAAATTGGGTCCTTGTTTCATTTCAATATTCTGCAAATTATTGATAAATCATCGCGTATTGGAGTATTAATAAACATCGAATACATTCATAATGAAACAGAAACTTGTCCTTGTTAAATACGTATCTAACGAAAATCAAACGATTCGATAAAGCGTTAATTAACATATTCCAAAACCGAGGAAGTAAATTCTTCCAGAAAAAATACGTTATCAGCGATGATTACGTAATCCAAAAACTACGTTTTCACCGTTTTGACGTCGTTTTCGTTCGCTTTCAGGCACAGTCGCGTGAAGACCTGGGGAACAGAGCGACATGGAGAGGTAGCGCGCCCGTAATCGTTATCTCATCGACTCGAGGAGGACCTTGAAGAACCAAGTTCTCAAAGTGTTGTGCGTCGCCGGTTTTTAGTTTGCGGCGTGTCAAGTGATAAAAATAATCAGTGGGTGTAGTTCGTAATTCGCGAGTTTCCTTTCTTCCGACTAACCCTTTGGACACGTTAGGACTCGTTTGGATTCGTTCGGACCTGCGATTCTTCAATGGGCCTCAGAATGAAGACGACGCAAAAAGCATTCAGGTAAACATCTTTAAAAATACATGAAATTCGAGAAACTCAACAAGGGCGTGTCTCGTCTATCTCGCTCTTCGTCATCTTCGTTTACCTTCGATTTTCGATGGTTCATCAATGAAAATTATTCCGGCGGATTTTTTTCGCTCGATATTAAATCAAAGATACGACGGCGCTGAATTCGCGAACGTCGTAAAGCGACGTTGAAATTGAATGCGGGCTTAGTTTTTGATGGACTCGAGCTCGTTACTTTTTTTTATCGTCACTCAAGTGCCATGAATAATAACCCGGGTATCGCCTTTTCGCGTTACGCAATACCGCGAACGATTCGGAAATTTCGAACACTCGACGTTCTCTTTTTCAGCGAAAATCCTGTAAACTTGATAATTCTTCTCCCGTCATAAATATGTACATTTTATTACACGCGGTCTTGATTCGAGCCGCACGATACAGTTATAAACTTGTTACGCGTCGGAAAAAAAGCTCTATAAAATCCCTGGCCTTTTTTTTCATGCGCATAAAACGCAAAGAGTCCCGTAATAAAAAAAGGATTAATTCCTCGTAAAAAATACGCTTTTCGTATTCTGTTATTGTTTGCGCGATCTTCGCGTTCGAAGGGGAGGTGGGGGAGGGTTCGAAAGGTACCGAGTACAACTTTTAGTAATTACTTCGCCCTGTGTACTGACCCACCATGTTTTGAAACGACGATACTTGCACCTGTGCGGCAAATTGAAATGCAAATGCGAACGGTGCTCCTGGCTTCTGTGTGCCCAAAACCGCCTTTGATCTGCTCTTCTCGGTATCGAAATATACGAACTGTACCGTGCAGCCTCGCCACAGGAACGCATTTCCGAAGCGGGCTGTTTTCCCAGTAGAAATCGACATTTTTCATCGATGAGACATTTTCATATGAAAATTTATTTTAACTCGATTTTAATGCGCGGGAGACGTTCGTTTTTCCTTATCGGTTATCTTTATCTTTGTCATTTTCGAACCAACCCATTTTCCGAGTCGAAAATTCATCCGAATGCTGATTTTTTATCGATGAAGAATTTGCATATTAAATTATACGAAAATGCACTTGGAATTTGCACAAGAAAAGCCTTAATTGATCATTTTCGGAGTGACACGTTTTGGGAATCGATGATTCAATCGGTTATCTTTTTCTTTATTCTTTTCGAACCGATTCATTTTCCGAGTCGAAAATTCATCCAAACGCTGCTTTTTTCGCTCGAACTGCATTTTTTATCGACGAAGAATTTGCATGTGAATAATGATTTTAATTATACGCAAATGCACTTGGAATTGCACAGGGAAAGTCTTGATGACTCAATTTGAGAATCGAGAATTCAATCGAATGCTTTTTTTTCGCACGGATACAATTGTAAACAATAAATGTGGGCTTTTATCTTTTTCTTTATCATTGATATTCAATTCGTTGTTACGTAAGGAATAATAATTTCCATTTCGCGTAAATTCGCTCGAGTTTTTCCCAGGGAAAGTAATCGTTTTCTTTCTCAACGGAGAGACGACCGATTTCACCTGGAGCGCGTTAATTAGGTCTACTCGCATAATTGAATGTTGCCACCTTTTGTAAAGGGAGTCGCGCGAAGAAGCTCGCTCGCAATTTCCTTTTCTCTTCTCTCGAGAGCTCGTAAATGAAACGACGCGACGTGGAGGAAGAAAAGAATCTGGAACGCGCCCGGTGGCTTATGCCAACAGAAATACTTTTTCAATCAGCTTTCGCACCGCGAAAACAAGGCGTGGAATTATTTCGCACATCGATAGGAACGACTTTTTTCATGTTTTTTCTCTTTTTTATTCCTTCGAAGATGAATTCGCTTATCTCGATTGAAATGTCGCGCTAACGGGAGCGGCCGCGCATTCGTTTTTGACTTTCTGATGATATCGATTTCAACCTTCATAAATCGTCGTCGATTAGCCGTTCTTCAAGGCTCCTCTCTGCTCCAACGGTTTTCTGTCCGTTCCAGGGATAAAAGAGAGCAGCCCAACTCGATCGGAACGGAAGGCGTAATGGCAATTCTTTCCAGGATCTTCTTTCAAGGCTACACGCCTGACCAGCGGCGACGTTTCTCACACTATTTTTTTCCCGCTTCCCCGGAGAGCGGGCCGAAGACGAGAAAGCCATTTTTCCACATTTTTCAAACTCCGTCCCGGAGACTCGCGAAATAATAGGAAAGAATGGCGGTATCGACCGGAGGCTCGAAAGGTTAGCCTGGTCATTTCCGCCCTCGGCGCGTACACCGTAAATCGATGGTCCGTAGAGTGGAAAACACTGGTTAACGTAGGAAGTCATGATTCGAACAAGTGGAAAAATCAGGGTAAACGTTGGCTCTTTGAACGGTATCGTAATAGCCTCCATTGTACGCGTGCATAGTACCCACATCGCTGTCAAGAGAAACAAAACTCCCGGCTCGAAATCGCTTTTTTTCCTGCCTTCCATTAGGAAAGGTCAAATGAAAATACAATTGAAATTTCGGAGACCCGTTTTCTCGCTTGGATTAATGGCTTTTTGTCACTCGACTGGGAGCTGAATCAAATTAAGGCGGGTTCGGCGAAACGATCAATCATTTGACACGTTCTCGGTTGACTCATTCGATAAATCATTATCGCTGATTACGTTTGCCAGTCGCCGAGTCCCGCTGGAAAGTGGGACCCGAAAAACGCGAATAATTCGATTATTTGTGATTTCGAGAATTCGGCTTGACCTTTTTTTTCAGTTTTCAATCGAAGCGACGATTAGAAAGGTAGTTTGTTTGGTTAATGAAGCGAGAATAAAGTTTCGAGCTGGACGCGATACGAAAACACCGTTACAAAAAGTAGCGATATACATTTATGCGATCCTCGTGACTTTTTTTGCTCGAAAAAAGCGCTCTTTTTCCCGGCGCTCGTCGATGATTATTTATTTTTACCGCTCGATAAAAATGGGAAACTCGAAATCGAAGTCGCCGCGGTGACTTGGGTCGGATTGGCCTACGATATATTATTTATGTATTCAGCTGTGGCATTGCACGTCATCCTTGACACACTACAAGCGCGGAGCACACGTTTCCTGCGGAAAGAACATTAATCGAATTCCAGAACACACCAATATGTTATCTCTTCATCCAATTATAACCGCTGATTCTCTTTTATTTACGTTTCTTCTGCGCCGAACGCGCGTTTCACCGTGACACTGAAATCTTTGCGCTTCTTTTCCCGACTGTCGCGCTTGCTTTTGATGACTTTCTCGGAGATGAATGGATCGAGAAAAATGAGAAAAACGCGGGACGTTTTGCGCGCTCTCGACGAGATTTCTCATCATCCGCAACGTCGAGCGCTTTTCAAGTGGGATCATAAACAAATGCGAAGCCAGAACTCGTGGGAAAGACGTGAAAAATTACCCACGAATTTTTTACCGTCATCGACGTATTCATTTCTCGTTTTTCATCGAGTTTATTAGGCAATAAACTGGGACATCGATGAAAAAACCGAGATTAAGTATCAACAAAGGTTTAAAAAAATACGAACTCGTGTTGGAATAAAATGTCAAATTGGCGAATATTTTTCGTAGCTTTCGATGTAGCGTCGACGATTATTTATGCAGGAAAAAAGCCAATTAAGCGAAGGAGCCGTTTTTGATTAATCGAAGCTGAGAAGTTTGCACGAGTTTACGGGTGTCCCGGCGCGAGGACGCTTCTTCGCGTTGATTATTCCAGGTCGTTAAAGGAATGTCGTGTCGGCGGTAATTACCCGTTGATTCGCAGGCCTCGCTCTCTCCTCATCTTCTCGCTTTTGTTCGAATATCAGCGCGCCTGGGACCGTGGGGGGTTTCCAAGCAAGAGATTAGAACTCAGCTTTCAGCGATTCGGCGAGATCAATCGTCTCCGACCTTTTTTCATGAATAAAGAATAAAAGCGAAATTTTCGTTGTTCAGCAAAGAGAATCTCGCTGTTCAAAGGCCTCTTTAAAGTTGCATTTTCGCGGCAAAAGGCTAAAAGCGTTTATTTGAATATAATATTTTTTTTGCCCCAAAGTGGCACTCGTAAACGATCACACTTTTACGAGTCAAAGACAAAAAGCGACGGCGGCGGAGCAGCCTGGGAAATAAAGACTCAACGATCCGTTGAAAAGTTTATGCCCCTCGTAAATCAAGTGTACACCTATTTCTGGTCCATGAATTGTAAATGAAAGAGGGATAAATTGCGCCCGGAGCGATAAGAGGACATTTATAAATTTGAAAGAAGCCGAGTTTCATTATCGTACTTGGAAGCGAGCGGCAACTTTTATTCAAAACGAGGGCCGCAATTACACGGAAGCTTCGCTTTCCGCGGGAATAAGGAAAGTGTTATCCCACGCTGCTTCGCTTTAAAAAAATGACCCAGTTTACGTGGACCTGTAACAACGATTCCCATGAAACGTTAATTTCCTCGTTTTTCTCGGAGTCAAAAAAACCCACGCACTAGTTATGAAAATTCGCCGACTGCGAAGCCCAAAAGTCTCGATTTCGCGTGAAAACCCGGAGGGAATTTTCAAGAATGTCGATATAAAAAGATTGTTACGTTGCTTACCGTACGTTTCATAATTCCGATGTCGAAATTGGGTCACGAATAATACAGTGGCCGCTCATGCATTATCGGGCTAATTTGATCTTACGCTCATCAAATGAGTATTTATGCGAAATGACAAATTGGAAGGCTTTCGCTCTGACCTAGACAAATCCCAGTTGCGTGATCGATCGTTACCGTCGCGCAGTTTTCAGGCTTCGCTTAATGTCCCTGCTGTCTGCCCCTTAATTCGATTACGCCCGGAGTGGAATCTTTCAAAATTCGCAATACTTAATAAGGCATCGTATTCTCAAGAGTCAGCGCGAAAATAAGCCGGCTCTTCGGACGAGGGATTCGCTGACGCAGACACGGCCGAGGCGATTACAATACCGTTCTAGTCACCGGCCGGACATTACTGTAATTACACTCTTTGTCGAGCGAAGCCGAGAACGCTGATCAATTCGACTCGCCACTGAAACAAACTCGACATTTTTTTCTCTTCCACCGATGCGCCGCGCAATTCGTATCTCTGCCCTTTCGAAAAATGTATTTCTCTGGGATCGGCATTTAAGTTATTCGCGATACGCGAGTTATTGATCATATCGAATGTTACGTTCTGCCCTGAATAGCCGACGTTGCAGAGAGAGAAAAAAGAGAGAGAGAGAGTACTATGTCATAACTATAATCACGGAAAATTCGTAACGAAGCGCTGCATATTTTCAATTATACTCCTCGATCGGGTTTGTAATTAAATTCGAACGCGAGAAAATTTAATTTGGATGTATCGAATTGGCTTTTTCAAAAGCTCACGTTTCACTCCTCAATCAACCCGCCCGGAAATGATTCGAACAATGAAGCAATGTTTTTTTTGTCGAAGGAATCCGTTTTGGAAAAGCTCAATTACAGGGCATGTTTTCATTGTTTTCCCAAGCGATTGAATCTCTCCCGCAACGACTTCCCGAAGCGATAAAATCACGCAATTTTCGAAAGAGGGAAACGTCAGGGAGGGCTCATTTGGCCGATCAATTTGATCCTTAACAATAGCGCGGGTGCGCGGCTCGTTTAATCTCTCACGAGCGCGAGCCCCGTCTACTCGCGTCTCGCTTCCCGCCAATTAAACCCGAGCAGCGGAGGAGAGTGTAAGGCGAACGTAAAAAAGATTTGGCGCTGTAAAAGAAGAGTTCCGTTTCTCGACCGGGTTACCTCTATATATACCAAAGCTTTTCTCCTCACCCACTTCTTTTCTTCTCATTCGCTTCTCTTTTACTTTTTAATTCTCGATTCGTTGCGCGATCCGGGCCGTGTTACACTGCGCGTGCCGGGAGGCGCGTCACGAAATTGCGCCGACTAAAAAAAAAGCCCCCGCGCTTTGTCGGCCTCTCCCAGTCGCGCGTGGCGAACAAGGGGACGCAACGGATAAATAATCGCGGCCGAAAACGACCCGAGGCGTGTTTATAATCTCTTGGGAATTCAATGGAACGGAAGAATTTAATAAAGAGTGAAATTCGACGTGGTTATCAGCTAATTGGAAGGGTGACAATTTCCCGTTGGCAACTGGAGCGTTGGTGTCGAGTGTCGGGAATTTCTTTGACCCGAGAGCGACCGAATTTCATTTCGGAGACATTTATTACTACATTTCGAAGCGCCTCGAATGGAAAATTATTTCAACGAGTTAAGGCTCTCGTAAGGTTTCCATCGTAACGGGCTTTAGTTTCTCATGTTGCATCGGTGAAATGAGCTGCCTTCTCATTATCATTACGAGGGTACATAATTTTCAAACGACCAATTAAGTCGTAGAACTTGAAAATGAACTTTGTCTTGCAGAAACGATAGTATTTCGAATTTCTGTTTGAACCTTTTTTTCATTCATTAATATTGCCCCGTTCTCCCCTACTTTTCAAGTCAATGGGTTTTTTCATGTTTAAAGTTAAAAATCGAGCCTGCTCGAATCGATTCAATATCTCAGCGCGAGTTGTGTTCTCGAGCGCGATCGCTCGCTCGACTAAGGCCAAGATATATGCACGTATACGTATGCTCGAGCTCGTGCACGTAAGAAGTTTTCGCTGCTGCGGGCTCCGATCGATCACGGGCGTGCACAGTCACCCCGCACGCTTTTCGAGCGGGCAAGAACTGACTCTTGCACAGTCACCGCTGCACTTTCTGCCTTGATTTTTTCTCGCCGCCGCGACGACGACCGATCGGCCACGTTGCGTCGAGGATGCATAATTGTGATCGGCTGCGACCGTTGATGCAACTTTTTGCGCCGCGTTTGCTGCATTTCATTCGAAATTACGGCGACGTTGCAAGACCGCTGGAAACGAGAAATGTCATACGACGGTTTAGCAACGTTTCGTTATAAACATCGCCTTTTCCTCGTCGCAAAGTTTCCCCTCGTTTTCGCCAAATTCGAAGACAAATAATAATAAATTGCCGTATCGATCGCTGCGGTCGCCACCGAAAGTAAAAAACCGCAAGTCGAAGGGGGGACGATGCGCAAAACACAGGGGGAAACAGTTTGCGAAATATTAATTCGGCGGTCACGTCGAATAAATCTCTCAACTCTTTTTGCACCCCGTTCGAACGAGAACCGTTACTCGAATCGTTGAATAATTCGTGTACGAAATGACTCGCGAAATTTCCTCGCGGTTTTAAAGCGCTCGCTCGAACCGCGGGAGAAGCATTTCCGATTGACGCCTCTTCGAAGACCTCGAAACCCCCCCGCGACTTCGAGGAACAAGAAGCGATTACCGGCTGCGAAGAAGCCTCGAAAAATCATCCGCGGAAGAGAAAAACGACTCTCCTCTTGAAAACGCGTAAAATTTTCCCGGAGAAAATGCGCGAGCTTTTTGCGGGCGACAAATTGGCCGACTCGTTTTCGGAGTGTTTTAATTACGCGCTCGAGCGGCAACTGTTGCGCCGTGCTCGGAAGAAAAAAAAGGCCAACAAAGATCGCTGCGCGACCCGCGCGTTTATAAGGAGCGGAGAGCGAGAAAGTCGCATGACGGGCCGCGATGTGATTAATTAAAGCCGGCAAGGTCGCGGCGGCGATTTTCTCGAGTTTCTTTCTATGCTCGCTCTCGATGCACTTGATATCTCGATACCGAAACTCGGGTTACTCCAGGGACGTCTAATTAAAAAACGAGAGGCCTTGAACAAAGGCCTCTCCTTCGGCGTTTCCTTCGTTCTCGAAAGCGGTGAAAATGCCAGGATTTTCCGGGAATTCGGGCTCGACTTTTACCGGTAAAAAGTCGATGATAATGAAAACGGCCTCGGTCGTCCTTCGGCTTGCGAAATAATGAAAAAAGACTCGCGCCGTCCAGGCTTTGATCCCGGCGTCGGCGTCTCGTACACGTTCACCTTTTCCCAGTCAAATGCCAAGTCCTCGAAGAACGTGTTCTCGCTCTAATGCCAGCATCGGCATCCGTAACACGATGCAGAACGAGGGGAAAGAGTGGGAGGCGTTGACCGAGGAGGAGGCTGAAGGGGGGAAGGTACAGGGTAGGTGAAGGTGAGCGAAGAAGGCAACGCCGAGAAGGAAGAAAACTCCTGGCTCTTTGAGCTCGCCCACCCCGAGCCACGATTAATTATGCAAGAAATCCGATTCAATATCTCTCTCTCGCTCTCTCCTTCTTTCTCCTCCCCTCGTTTTACCTTTGCTGGCTTGCCCGTGCGTGATCAATCTGTTTCGTGGATGCGCCAAGAAGCTTTTTCGCAGAGTATGCAATTTTTATTCGCGACGAAACGTAAAAAAGTTACGTGTTTGATAAAAAAAATACGAAGAATTCGAAAACCCCGTCCGTGGATTTAGAAACTCGTCGACACTTCTTGGAACAGTTTTTTTCTTTATTCCAGAAAAAATTACACGTTGCCAGGCGTAACTTTGTTCCGTACTTGTACATACGAGCCACGATTTCTTTACCGGTTTCCGGTGTTTCAGCATGGACTCGGTCGTTGTAGCGGTCCAACGAGCGCCGTCCTTGTATTGAAAAAGCAGCAAGGCCGTTCAGGACTCGCTTTCAGGCCTCCCTTATCCTACAGCTCGTCCCACTTCTCCTCGCGGACGTCGAAAGCGTCACACTTCGCTCTCCAACGCACACGCGCGCTTCTTTTACTGGTCAACGTTTTTTTCCTTCCAGTCAACGTCCAATAACGACAAAAATAACTAGTGAAAAAAGTCCAACTCCTTTTTTCGTTATCTCATCGCTGTCTTTTAATATACAAAGTATACACGATGACTCGTCACAGAATTTCCGGGTTTTATCATTTCCTTCGTCCCGATTTCATGATTTTGGGTTCCTTTAGCGTTGAAGCGCATCCACTCGTTTTCGGGAATCGCATGGTCCATTTGTCTGGAAACAAGAGTCAAGGGCGACAGACCAGAAGGCGCCGGGGGTTGGCTCTCTCCGCACACATAATCGATGTAGCTACTAAAGTTCATGGCGCGGTACCTCGGTGCTCGACGCGAGCTACTTTTTTCCTATACGACGCGTCATTTACGACGCTTCGGACTCAGTTTTTCGATCGAATGGAGCCGTTAAAGTAGCAACGAGGGAAACGTCGCATTAACGCGAATAAAGGCTCGTGAAAAATGGCCGTTTTTCCTTATTCAGCAAGGCTCGAAAATGTGTAAATGTGGCGCAAAGTGAGAAACGAACAAGCCTTTCGAGCAGCGTGAATTACGCTCAGCTCGCGTTGTTTTTCAAGCAGAAAAAGTAACGAATCGCCGGCATTAAAACGGGCCTAATGCGCCATCTCGGCCGTCTCGGGCATTCCTCTTTACTTATTTTCTTCATTTTCTTCGAGCGGCCACGAAAGACTTGAACTCGCGCGCGCGCGAATGTTCATCGCGATGCCTTGGGAGATACAAGGCATAGATAAAGCTTAAGCGAGCTAATCCCGGCTTGTACGCGTATAATAGATTACATATTTGCACTGCCGAGGACAAAATTCGCGAACGAGAAAAGAGCGACAATTATACAACGCGAATTCCCAAAACTTTGCGCGATTCGCGCGAATTTTACACGGGAAAAACGACGCAGCGACGCGAATTTTGCGGAGCCGATCGATAATACATTGCCAACGTTCGGGAGAAGTCATTGTCGAGCCGAAGCCGCTTAAAAGCCAATGAAAAAATGCCTTTTTCCCGGGCGATTCCGCGGAGACTGGAATAGGGTCGAATAAAAATGTGCGCAAGTTCAGGGCCGCGGTGTATGATGACCTCGTGGGTCGACAGACACACCCTCGCAATATCCCATTACCGCCGACGCTCTTTTTCCATTTCTCATCTCTCGTGGAACGAGGCATTATGTATCAAGACGTAGCACCGCGTGCGTGTACCTGATTTCACGTAATCTGCCGCATACGTGATCTATGCCCCTTCCGCCTCTTTTTGCGCCCCACAGGAAACGATTTTCTCCTGCGCCGGCCGATCGGATCGCTCCTTCGCCGAAAAAAATCATGATAACGTGAAAATTCGGAAAAACCTTCGCTGGCGAAAAAATGTGTAACCCGGGTTCGAGGAACTTTAAGCGTCTCAATTGCGTTGAGCAATTCTCACGAGTACGAAGATTATTCCGAAACGGACGGTGGTCCTTTGAACTTTGGAATTTTTATTTAATTCGTCGCGAGAATAATGAACGAATCTTATCGTCCGTGATTAATGAAACAGCAGCGAGTACATGTCATTGGAATGTAAAAAACGCGGTGAGAAATTGAGACGTATCGCGGCGCAAATTATTCGCGGTAACGCGCATCTCTGATTAATAGACGTCGCGTAAAACTGGTATCCTTGGGATTCCGCCCCTTGATTCAGGGATACTTACAAATATGACGAGGATCGTGCGAGGCCCGGCGAATGAATGATCAAATTAATGGCGACAATCAACGAGCCCGCGACAATTAATTGCGCTCGGGATAAATTTGCCGCCCGTGAGCGGCGCGCGTGAGCTCGAAAATCCAGACTCCCCGCTGAGAGCGAGTGCCGTGTACACGCGTGATTTAAGCCTCGAAATTAAACGTTGATTAGCGCGTCTTTCGCGTTTTTCTCATCCAAGCTCGGTTCCTTCTTTTGCATATCGCGTCTCTTGGAAATGTAATAAATTCATTAGGCTGAGGTGTTTGGATAAGGGAGCTGCTGCTCCTCGAGTGAATTATGGCCCGTGGACGCTCTTGCATATTTATTGACTGCCCGTGTGGCACTTTCAATTAATTTCCCCCGGGTCTTATCGAAATTCTCTTTTGTTCCATTGTTCTTTTTTCCATTTTCGAGCAGGCAGGGTTTAGTTTCAAAGGAGAGCAAATTTCCTTCGCGGAAATGACAAGGCTTATTAAGCAGAGAAATTAGAGACAACGTTAATTAGCGCGCGTCCTTTGTTGCGTCAAAAATTCCCACATTCGACGACTTTGCGCAACCAAAAATGTACTCGAAACTTATGCATTTCCGAGGTTTTAATCGCGTTAAAAAGTGCCGTGGGAAGCTTTTTTGTCGAGTCGCGAATAATTACGATGCGGAAGAAAATCACGCTCTTCTTCTCATTTCCCCGACGTCACTAATGACCGTATATATTCGTAAATTATGCAAGTCCCACGCGACCGAAACTATAGTACTGCGCCCGCGATACGTTTTTGCATTGGATCTAACGAAGTAGACGAGCTGGAAGGCACTTTCACCGCCGCAAAACTCGTAAGGCTCGCGTCTGATTTTGCATACCAATTATTCCGATCATTACGAATGATTGATTTCTCCACTTTTACGTCCCGTGCGTATAGTTTACCATTAAATCCTCTTTGATGAAGAAACTCTCGCTTCTCGCGAACTCGACTGTAAAATGTAATTCGCCCTGTTGTTTCGCCACACTTGATTGGCGTGTCAAACGTTTAATTAAAAATCCTCGCACGTCAATTTACGAGGCGCGAAGTCGAGAGTCAAAGGGGAAAAGTGTTGCCGCTGCTTTGTCCACCAAAGCACGTCTATAAAACTTGCCAGCACCGAATGAGCGAAAGTTATTTTTTTATCCCGCGTAATACTTTTTCTATAGCTTCGTAAAAATTGGCGTAATGAAATTTAAAACAAGCTAGAGTCGCGCAATTTGCAATCCCTCGTTTTTCCATGCGAAACATGCGTGGAGAAATTATCCAACGAAATCAATAGCTGCGCGCATTGAAATCAGTTTCTACGATTTATTTGACGAGTCCTCTCGTAAATCGTCATCATTGTAGGTAGTACCTACGCGCAACTACGAGGATAAAGATACTTTCCCGTTCTCGTCTTTCCGCAAAATCGAACGGAAGGCGACTCGATTTAATATCAAAGAAATGTCGACGGGAAATCATGAAATCGCGCCCAGAAGGCGAGGAAAAAGGGCGAAATTCTATACCCGGGCGGAAAAATCGGGTAAATAATGGCGTACGAGGCGCTTCGAAAAACGCGAGGCAACAATACATACGCGTACATGAATGTAATTCCGCGGCGTATTCTATCTGCCAGGTCGGATCTTCTGGTCGTGGGACGTCTGGTGTAACACCATAACCACATCGCGATGTACATGTGCGTATCTCACGCGGTTTACCTGTGTACGGCTTTTCTTCCTCTGTTTCTTCTTCTTCTCGCTGCGCCATTCCTCTCGTTCGTTTTCTCTCCGAGAAGCTCCGGCCATAAGAAAGAGGAGAAAAAACGAGCAAAAAGCATGAATCAAGAAGGCGAAAAAAGAGGAGAGGACTCGTCCAGACAGCGACCGCGTGGGTGTTTTTCCTTTCCCATACGTCTCGATCTCCCGAGAGATCCATCTGAGCCAGGGCAAAAATGTTTCCAACCGAAACATTTCAATCGCGAAAACGCTTCGATAAACGGCGCTGCTTTCGATTTGGCCCCTTTAATGTTTCCATTTGCAGCGGTGTTACCTCTACTTTATCAAGCCAGAGTGCACACTCCATTATCCAAACGGTATCCTCGGCCAAAAGTATATTTCTCTCGTTTATATCCGGGCAAGTAAATGCGGCAGCTCGAAACTCGTGAAAAATGAAGTTAATCGAGCCGCGGCTTTTATTTTTCGTCGAAGCAGCCCGCTGCGCTGCCGAGGGGAGAATCGCATTTAAAATAATCGTCTCGTAATGCCATTCAGCAGGTGTGCCTTGAAAGACATCTCCTCGGCGACCCAGTCTTAATTATTACACGCTGCCGCCGTCTGCCAAGTTTTCCGAGACGCTGCGTCCTTTTAACAAGGAAAAGCCGAACGTTTCTTCTTGGCCTTTGTCATTATTTGCTAGGGGAATATAATATTCCATTGCTCCTGATACGCATCGCGATTTAAGCTGGCTTTTACCTAAACTTATTCATTCTATTGCGAATTGAAAAATGATTGATTCGCGATTGAATCATTTTCCATGAAAATCAGTGAAACGCGACTTTTTCTCGATCGCGCGTTCGATTCGCTTGGGTCATTCGAAAGTAAGGCTGACTCTGCATTTCGATTGAGCTGGCGCGCGATCGGTCCTCACCCGGCCTGTAAAGACAGAACATTTCCATTGACGCGTATCGATCGAACATATCGAAGTGCACAAAGGCGCGGGAATGTCTCCGGAGACAATGGATCTTTTACGAATCAACAGGACGTCGTTTATCGTGAGCGTAAGCGAGAGTGAATTTGAGGCAGTATTTCTTGAAAATAAAATGATACACCCCCGTTACATCATCTTCAATTTAATCCTTTGCCAAAGCGTTCGAAAGAAGGACGAGCAAGAGCGGTTCCGTCGAAATAATTCGAACGCAACGAATTGGCAAAAGCGCAGGAGGCGAAGGAGGTTTAAAAATAGATGCCCCTTTTGTTTCCCAAGGAAATCTTTCTCAAGCCGCATTCGATTTCACGTGATGCGCGCCGACAATAAGCGTCAATGGAGTAAATACGTGCTACAGATGTAGCGCAATCGACGTGCGAATTTCATTGAAATGCAAGTCTGCGAGGGCGTTTCTTATTGAAGACAATGAACAATGGCCATAAACATGCGGTAAGAGCGAGAGGCAGAGAATCTCTTTTCGCTCGCAGAGAAAGGCGATATAATGGCTGTAAAGGAAGGTCGAGAAAGGAAATACTCCGAGCTACTATTCCATCTCGATTAAATCGCGCATCACTGACATTGCTCATTTTCGTTTCGAATTCGCACCTTCTTTTTATTAATCGAGACGCGCGCTCATTTGTCAGCATCGAAATCTTTTTGCTCTGCGAGGCCGAAGACTCGTTGAAATTAATCGAACCCGATTCGACGAGGAGTCATTTCTTACGTTTCAATTATACTTGTTTGACGCGCGAGGTAAAAGTGTGGTACACGCAGTTGTCGACGTTATCTCGACCTTTTTTTTCACATATTACGAATTCAAAGATCGGGACGTCGGAGGAATCCGATCCCCCTTGCCGGATGTGAAATCGATACGCCGTGTTCTCGCAACTGTTGCGCCAGCGGCGGAATATCTATATAAATTCGCCATCGGAAGCCCTTAAATCGAAACGGAACTGCACTCGGTGGCTTCGAAACGACAGCAGCGGCAGCAGCAGGAGAAAGCCCAGCTGTTTTTGCACGATTTTTCGTACTTTTGTTCCTAACGATCTGCATAATAGATAAATAAAATGACAGTCCTTTGAAACTTTTGTAAGGCAAACTTTCGCGACCCAAAAGTACTCGCTGAAAAGTTTCGGAAATTAAATTGTCGCTTCGGAGCGCAATTATAAACGGATTTAAAAGTTCAATTTCTGTATTCAGGTGCGAACTTTTTGCGCTTGGAAAAGTGTATCTGTTTAAAAGTGAATCGAAGCTTGAAAGTGTCGTTTGGCCGCTGAAATCGGCGTTAATTTAGTAATCGAGTGTTCCGTGAATATGTAACTGTCGCGGGTGACCTTTTTCCATCGTATTTATTATTTTTGCCCCGGTCTGGTCTTTTCGCGTCTGATCTCGAAGCGGTTGGGTTACGCGTCGCGGCTTTCACTTTTCTGCATCGCCTTTACCTCTACATACTTGGCTATTCTCTCTCAACCAGGAACAAAGCCAAGCTGAAAAACGAGACTCATGGCTTTAGAAAATTAAAAATGCTAGCGACAAAAAGTTGTATCATTTCATCGAGTTTCTTGACCTCGATTCGCTCGTTTCTGCAGCGTGTCACGAAAACAAAATCATCGTCGCTTTTGTTGTGGCTCCCGTTGTCCACGAGTTGTATGGGTGCAGCCATGAGTCACGGCCAAATTTCCCATCGATCACGTTTTTGCACGGATGAAAAACAAGTAAACACTTCGATTGACAACGCGAGACAAAGTACCTCGATTTTTTGTATCCCGATATAAAGCTGATTACGCGTCGTTGCGTACTTTTCTCGGAGGAAAGATGACGCCCTCGGCGTCGTTCGATAAATCTCTCGCGGGCTCTGTATATATTTTTACTTTATATTTACTCGAACGCCCTCCGCTCTGATAAGATGACTACTGCCCGGGACTCTAAATTCAATCAAGGCACGTGTCTTGTTTGTTCAAACTGGTTTCGCCGGAGGAAGAAAGGGATTTTTGTGAAATTTATGAAAGCCGACCAGAAAGACACGGAAGCGACTTGATGAAAGCTGGTGAAAATTATCTCCGCGAGTCGTTCCATTTCCGCCGATAACAATGGGTAAAAACTTGTCGCGACGAATAACATCGCGCGTAAATTAGGGGGGCTTTTGTCTATTTTTCACCCTCGAATAAATGAATACGAATGCTAATACTTTTGCGTGAGTTGCTTGAAATAATCTTCGACCGATCTACAGACTTAGATCAAGATCTTACCGAATTTAAATTCGGTCTAATCATTTCTTCGGTCCAACCCAAATGAAACTCACGAATACAATTACGGTTCAATACCGATCGCTTCAAATTTAGGTCAAATTTAAAAGTCAAATCGATTGCAATATCGAGTCTAGTACAACATCGGATTCATTGTTTCGAGCTTGTTCAATTTATCATAACAGCCGCTCGAAGTTTGATTAACTTTTTGTAAAAAAGGCTGGCTTTTGTACTGAAAGCCAATAAAGTAAGGCGAATTAATTCTAATCCGTGTCTGTAAAGTTAAATTTATGCGGTTTATACCATTTTCACACGGAGCATTGTTCCAGAGAGAAAACGCGTGAAAAAGTGTGTGCGTGAAAGAGAGTTTATAAAAGGATCGCGGTGTACTTATACAAAGCCGTGCAAGTTCAACCGCTAATTTGATCATTCATCTCGGCAGCGGTTCATGAAATTAGCGCGGCAGAGAATTCGACTGATCCCTGCACGCGTTTAATTGACATGACAGAATTACGCACAAGTCTGTTGACAATTACCCAGTTTTAATGATAATTTAACTAATTTTTGTCTCATTGTTTCAGGTAAGCATCTTGGCAATAACCGAACGAATTTCTTCTGAAATGGTGAGTCGAGAAATCAGAATTGCAAACTCAAGTTTTAAAAGCCGAACGTAGACTTTGTAGAGAAACGACTTTCAAAACAGTTTGCGTTTCCTTGTAAAACTCTTTGGGGTAGAATTTTTAATTCGTGGTTAACAAAGTGAAAAGGACGAGAGGAAAAAAGGAAGATGGCGAGGGACGAGCGAGCCGAGAGTCGTGTTCCCCCCGCGGAAACTGGTCCCGGAACCGACCCGGGACCAGTTTAACACCGCACTATATTTACCGATATCCAGAGAATTGTCTTGTCTCATCTATCGATCGCAATTAACGCAAGGGAGATCGAGGTTCACCGCATTTTATTTCTAACAAAGGAGGTTTGATTTAAAACCATGTATTTTAAATCTTGCATATTTTGCAAAGCGCACGCTTAAACGTAATGATCTACGGAGATTATTTTCGACCCCAAGACACCAATGTCGACTGCGTGACCGTGACATTCTTAGCTTTGAACTTTCGAGTCGCTCTCTTCTTCTTATTCGCACATCCCACTCTTTATACTGTATCTATGCCGCTGCAGCCCGTTTCCTTTCGTTTTTCTTATTTTTCCATTTTTACCCGCCAGCTCCAACAACGCTGGCATTCGACCTTCTCCAGTTTCCTGCTTTTAAGCTTACTCGTGCAATTTTTAAATCGCCGACGACAATTTTCCCCCGTTGATTCTCCGGCTTTTTTCGCAATATTTTCACGAGACATTTTCCCGCGTGAGAAAAGCGAAACGAAGCACTTACGTCGGTGCTTTTTTTTCTTTTCTTTCGTGCAATTTTGGCAGCATCTTTCGCGGCGTTGCGAGCACTCGGGCACAACGGTAGCTCCGACCTCCTTAAGCGCAGATGGAAAACACGCGGTAGTTTCAATACATTTACGTGACTCAACCTCGGAACAGTGGGTACTTATATGTACCGTTTATGCCCAAGTGTAGAATAATGTACTGGTGTTTTCGACGCTCGTACATTACGTAGTCCGTTAACGTTTCTTACGGTTTACGGAAATACTGGACGAGATGGATGTATCGCAGATATTTGCATACATGAATCTTGTCGAGATTAGCTTCGTTTGAAAATATTTGCCAATTTTGAAATGGCAATGAAATCCGGAATTTCCGTAACGTCCGAACGAATTAATTCAACGCGTACGTTAAACTTTTCATTCCGAAGGAATAAAATTTATTACATCGAGAAGGAAATCAAGGTCAATTACAAGAAGAAGAAAGCTACTTTCATGCCGGTATTTTTTTTTTCAACTTTGAATTATAATTCGGATGAATCGTAAAGGAAATTTCGAAAATTTTTCACAAGAATTCATCCATTGCGGGATAAAACGGTTTTAAAGAATGACGGATTCGCCTCGATTTGTAAAGGCTCCTTTTTTCAGGACTCGTTCATCGCCGTTTCCCTTATGCTATAAATATCCAAGTACTCGCAATGCCCTCTTATTTGTATGCCTACTTTGGAGCCGGTTTCGTTCATTTGCTTTCACGCTTGCATTTTTTTGTCGCGCGTTTCAGAACGCCACACGAATCGCATCGAGAAATCCATTAAGCCCGCTCAAACATTTGTTTCCCCGCAATTTGCACGTAACGTAAACTGTTTGTTAAACATTCATCGTTGCTTGACAAACTGTCTCGATTCAACTGGAAATTTTCCAAATTTCCACTCGGTAAACCGAGGAAATTAATGCACCGATCCGGCCGGTAATAGGGAACAAATCGCCCGAGTATAATGCATCGGGGACACGAGACGGGAAGACTGTAAATTCTCATTTGAGCTCCTATGCCCATTAGATTATTCCACCGCACGAGAACTCGGAAGCGCGATAATTTATAGCGGCAATACGCCCCGTGCGTCTACACGCGCGCCTAATTGCAAGGAGATACAGTACTTCTGGACACCGTAATCACTTTTGCGTGCGTCTTTATAAAATCCCTCGCGAAAAAAAATCCTACATTTTATGTTTGCTTTTAATTGAAACGTCGCTATTAAATTGCATCCTTATAATTGATGATTTAACAAAGATTGAATAGACTTTTTTCGAAAACTGCCTTTCGATTTTTATCGGCTATGATTAATCGACGTTGGAATCTCAGTTTCAAGAAATTCGTCTCGTACTCGCGTTCAAGAAATCATAGCGCAACGCGGTATGTGGAGCATGGGTCAAGGCCATCCGGCCAATCCATACGAGAGCGCTTCATCTCGGGTTTTCATAAATATTTATGAAAACTCGATGTCCAAAATCTGTTCATCCAATTCGATTTATCATCTTTTCATACCTTTTCAAAAAAAGGAATTTACACGTTAATAAGAATGTCTATTAAAGAAATTGCGTACACGAGTACGATTAGAAGGAGATAATCGTTTTCGGAGCAATTCCGGGTGCAAATGGAAACGCATTACCGTGTGAAATTCCACCTCGAGTGTACTTGTCGCGATAACTAAGACAATACTAGCACTGCATTCTAGCGTAATTGGTCGAACACACTCGTTTAAGAAAACTTGGTTCGATCCTAATTGTGCTTCCTTCGAAAATTATCGTAGTCGATTGTAATTACAAGCTTTAGCCAGAAGCAAAAGTACTAAAACGAGGTATTGAAACTAGACGGAAACAGTTTCGATCAATTTGCAATCTTGAATTAATAAAACGAGATAATGATCGGAATAATTATTCGCAGCGAAATTCCGATTGCGAAATAATTTTCATCTTTGAATATTTGATTGGGAGCGTGTGTAATGCGACGGCGAGACTTTCTTTCTAAAGAGAACGCGTGTGTCTCGTAGTTACTTGAGCGTCCAATTACCCGGCGTTATTAGCATCATTATCGGCCGGCTGTAACGTCGCCGGTGAACGCGGGCTTCCCGTTTCTCGAGTGCGTTTAAGCGACCTTCGTGGTCACGGTTTGCTTGCGCCACTTACGGCGTACACGCGTTATCATCCCGCGCGTGGGCGCAAAAGACGAAAGCTCCGGTCGTCGAGAGTTACTTTTTTCATTTCATCGGCGGCGGTTCACGACAATCAAGGAGAGGAGACGTGTGTCAGGGGTGAAAATCGCGGTCATTTTCGATACTTTAATGCAAGGGTGAATTGGAAAACATATTTATAATGCAACATAATTAATTACATTTAATATGCCAGTAAAATTTATTTGACAATATCTTCTTCTTCGCGATAAAAAATACGCGAGTGAAAAAATTGTACAAAAATGCTCGTAACGAACAATTTTTTGAAAAATATTTATTTGTTTAAAGAATTTTTGACCGACTTATTGAACAAATGCATGTATCTTTTTGGCAAATGAATATTTTTCAAAACGGCGCGGTCAAGTTGTTGCAAATAGTCCTGCGAACAATATAAATGACCGAACATGCAAAAAACTGTTAAAATTTTCCATTGTTCGTTACGAGCATTTTTGTACAATTTTTTCACTCGCGCATTTTTTTTCATGAAGAAGAAGATATTGTTAAATAAATTATAGTGGCATATTTAATGTAATCTTGGTCGAGCTTCTCATTTTAATTTTTAAGATCATAAATCGATTAAAAAAATGTGTTTCCAGTTTCGAATATTCGGCAATAGTTTATAGCAATATCGAATAGCCAATTTTCAAATTTCGAAAAATTCAAAAACGGTACTTCAAAGTAATATAAATAAACGAATAGCCAAAACCAATGAAAAACTAAAAACTGATTTATTAACACGAAAAGCTTATCTGCCAATTTTATGAAAAAGAAACTCGTGAGGTGTAAAACGGAGTTATAAAGTTGCGTCGAGCCCACACACGATCATGCTCGCATTCGGCGTCGTCGATGCGCTCCTTTTCATCCGTTTGTAATGCGCTCTAGCCAGCGCGTCGTCAGGGTCCCTTGTCTCTTTGTCAGTGTATATCGCCGCCGACAGACACCGTTGTTAATGGGCAATAATTAATGACGCGAGCATTCGGTATCACGATACGACTCAGCGTTTAACCCTCCGCAACCGCTTCTTCTCCTTCATCCTTTTACCGCCTTTGCTCAATTTCTTTGTTACATTATACTTCTAAACCATAATTCAAACTCCCATCTTTTGTTTCCAAGCAATTGTCTTATCGATCGCGCTCATCAACTCGAACGATTTTCGAATTAAAGAGATAAAAATCGCGATATTTGTAGCCGAGGTTGAACTTGCGAAGCGCTTCAGTTTGTGCATCGTAATCATGCCGTTGCCATGATTTTACAGCTTGCCCATTTTAACTGTCGGTGTTTAGTGGCAAACGATTAAAGCGGATAAACGAGCGGTGTAACTGGGCGCGCGAATGAGCAATCAAACCTCGCGTTTGCGTGCAAAGCTTCCAAACTAATTCCTTTTTTCTCCGCCCGAGTTTGCTCAATTATATTTGAGAACGATCACAAATTTTCATTGACGACACGAACATGCACTCCACAATTCAATTCCGCCCTGGAAACTTTACTTACGAAAACGTTCGAGTTTCTTTTGGAAATAATTGAATTCCCGAAATACCACGAGAGTTTCCATTAACCAGCGGGGTCAAAGGTCGTCAAACCTTCGACGTGGGCGAGATAATTTACGCCTTCGCTATTGGTTTATAGCGAAATATTTTGCGATCCCATTTATTCGCTCCGAGACTCGGAACATCGAGTTTCACGACTCGAAACGCAGCGAAAGATTGTCATAAATCATTTTTCATCGGCGACGTTCAAGGGTACTTGTTTCTCGCAAAGAGGGAGATGGAAGGAGCAAGGGCATCTCTCGGGGATCGTTGCGAAACGCCCTGCGTTCATTCTTCTCCGGGCACGGCTCGCGCGAATTTCGCCAGCGCGCTGGAAACGTCCGAGTCATCTTCGGTGATGATACAAATGGAAGGAGAGAAATCCGTGGCGGGCAAGCAAAGTATCGACGTCGCCACCACAAAAAAAGCCATCGATTCGTTATTTGATAGACTGATTTATCGATCTTTAATTGGGTGACTCGGAAAACCATAAACGAGCCCTGTCATGGTAGAAAGATCGCAACGTTTTGTAGGTCGAGGCTCCGAAACGCTACGAATCGAGTTCGCGTTGAAGAAAAGGGGCCAATTTCGAAAAGGTTGGCAAAGTTTTTATCGAAGTTTCAAGTTTCGGTAGCGAGTCGCGGATTCGCTGGAAAACCCGTGTGGTAACGGCGCTTAAAAACTGGGATTTACGGCGGAGCAACGTGCTCAGCCGGCAAATTTATGTCGTGGCAAAGTTCGCGGCTTTTTTCCTCGTCCGTTCGTTTCTTGTCTCTCACATGCGCATAACGCGCCTGTTGCGTGCCCGGGAACAATCTTTCTCGGACAGTAAAACGCGTCTCGATGTATCGAGCAATTTTTTTCTTCCAGACAGATTTGTCATGGTTTTCCAACTTGATTTTAATGTTCGTTTGACTTTTGAAACTGGATACAGAACATTTTGGATGTGTTCCAGTTCAATCCTTTCCGTCGTTGAAGAGTCACGAATGAATAACAAGACTGCAAATATTCGCCGGCAAAAACAGCGCGGAATTGAATTTACACTGCGAAAAATCTGGCACGTTTAATTCGTACAAACTGATAACTCTTCAGTTTTCTCTGTTTCAATTCTAAATTGCTTTATGGGTGTGATTGTATCGAAATCAAAGCCGATGAAATTTGGTATAAAATATGTTTTCTAGATAATAATATTGCACAAATTACAGCGAAACTTGTTCTTATCCGCGTAGAGTGGGAAAGCCATGTTTATTGCGTCGAATGTCGATGACAGCCCCCGCCCCCACTTTACTCGTGCAATTTCGTTTGCCGCGCAGACGTGCCGCCACAAAGTTTGTTAGTATTTATCGATTCAGTCATGATATATGCGCTCACAAAGTTACATGCACGTTTCAAAACTTGTTTGTCCCGACTAATTTTCCTCCTCTGCTTCACGCGAAAACAACTTTTTCACGTCCTGGAACTCGGCTCGATGATCGCGATGAAATAAATTACATAAAACCGAGCATAAAGACCCGCAATTACGCGGCTGTGAGATATTCCATCGGCAGCTCTCGAAAATGTAAAAAGTTATTTTTAGAAACCCTCATTGGAAAATGCTCGACTGATTATATCGTTACGGGTAAAACTTATTGCCCATAAAAACGTTTAGTGTCGTTAACGTCTGATCGGCAAACAAATTCATCGCGCCAATGAAACGTTTCCGGAAAGCGATGGAATCGAGTGCAGAAGCTTTCCATGAATGTATAATTACGCGAAACTTTCCTTCTATTTGATTGCAATTTTAAGCGGATTAAAAAAAACGCAGTGAAAATGTTGCGTTTGCTTTACCAAACGAAGAATGACGAATTTCGTAGGCCACGTGTTGCTGCACGAAGCAACAGGGAAAAAGGACTCGTCGATCTCGCCTGTCAATCTCACGCAAGAGGGGATTCTTCTGGATTCGTTTCTTGGCAATCGATCGGCAGGAAAGCTTGGGTAAAGAGATATCAAGAGGGCAAGGAGGATCAAGATAAAAATGGAGAGCAATCCCGCTTGGCAAGGTCGAGAAACGGCCTAGCCCCGGGCAACTCGAGTGCCCGCAAAATCGAGCGATTCAACCTCATTCGGTCGCACTCTTTTGAATAATGCACGCACGCTTCTCCGATTGGAGCCTTTTCCACGATTCCCCAGCGTACCCTCTTCTAATTTTCGGACAAACTTTTTCAGACGCTGGCGCACATTTTTACACCACTTTTCGCAACAAATCGATACTTTGTTCTAACGCGAAATCAGTTTTCAACGCTGGATGTGTCGGAAAGCGTCTTTCATCGGCGATTCATTTAACGACACTGATTTGTTTCCCGATACTTGAGGTTCTTGAGGTCGAAAGTTTCGCGGACAGGGCGCGATTCAAACTTTCCCCATCATTCGGCGCGATAGCATCGGGCATTTCTCGAGGGCTGCGAAAGAATAGCGCACTAAATCTCGCGGAATCGTTACGAATTAATCGCGAGAGTTTCCGTTCATCGAAACATTGCAGCTGCTTCCAAACAAACGGAGCGCAACTTTCTTCGATTTTTCGTTTCCAATTAAATAATACAGCTACGAGGAGTACTCGATCGAGATTTCTCGCTTGGAATAAAACGCGAAACAGTAGGTTAGAAACAAATTGCTCTAACCGCCATTTTCCCGTATCGGGATGAACTCTCTCTCCTCTCAAGTTCATTTCCCGGATTAGAAATCCGACCGCGTGCTCGCGATCGATATTCTTCCATCGCGTTCGTTGAAGAAAACTTGAAAATGAAATTTGCGAAAACTTTGGCCTCGCGGAGAATCGTGGGAAATTGAATTCCCGTTATATCGGTCGGCGAAAATTACATTTCGGATATTGCAAACTTTCTCGTCGTTGAATCGTTGTTACCTATCGCTCCAATTCTCCTCCTTCGCTCGCTCGGTATCAACACACTTGTATGTGTTGTACGGATATCTCCATTTTTCCGCTCTATAACGCCCCGGACACGCAGTGCCCACTTCTCTTCAAAAGTTAAAAGCTCGGTGACCGTTCGTCCGGAAGCTTTGATGCGTTGCTTCCTGTTTCAAGAGTCGTTTGTTCAACGTGTCGTCGCGAGGTGACGCAAATGGAATATGCATCGCTATCGCAGACAATCCGCAATACAAATGATACGACTCGCTTCTGTACAATTGACAATACGCACACGCTACGTGAATATTTAATAAATGCATAGCACAATTGTTAAGCCTCTTTTCTCCTAAGCAAGGAATTAAAACGATGGCTATTTTCAGACTTGGAAGGATTGATTTGCATAGCACGGAATAACGCGAGACTTCTTGAATATTACATCAAGTTACTAATGGAGGTAATAATCAATAACTCGGTATAGAACGAGCAGTTTGAAAGGGAACGAAATGTACCGGCCGCTGTATATTTATACATTCCCGACCAATTTTCCCCTGCGGGTTCGTCTTTATGCGTTTCGTTGCGTGTAAAAACCGATTGATACTGGACGCACGAACCAACACTTTCAAAAGACTTGTCCCGATGCACATTAATTACCGCCCTTATTTACCGAGCATCAAAGGACGTGCCGACCGAGCGAGGAAACTAATTTGATCGATCCCGGGTTTATGTATCCCGAGGAATAAATAAGTATGATAAGGAACGAAGTAACAAAATCCACTTATATTTTCAACTCTGCCGGTAAAGTAAGACTGATAAGCCTTTCAAGGTTTCCAAACGTCTTTGAACTCGATATTTTCGGGGCTTGAAAAAACGTTGCTCGGGGCAATAAATTGTTCTTCCGTGTGCTCCGCAAATAAAGCGTTCGTGCTCGAGTCCCATTACATCGATTCGCGCCATCCCCGAGACGCGCTTTTATCAGATAACGTTATTAATTCCATAATGTGTCTAGTGTTCTTTTGCCTTTGGCGGTATCCATTTTTTTAATTCTCTTTGTCTTCCCTTTTCGTTTACTTCCTTTGTTAACATTTTACCTCAAAAATCAAGTAGAAGTGTCTCTTTTTACGTCACCAGGGAACATTGGTCGGAAAAAAGTTGACGTACGTTGCCAGCGTGAAATTCTCTTTGATGCGACGTAAGCTTTTTGCTCTTCTTTGCATTTCGCTAGCAATATTATGTTCCTCTTTTCTCCACGTGTTCTCCAAAGCTAGATGCTTTTTTAATTTTTTACTTTCTTTCTCCTAAAACCCCCAGGTTTTTTCCTTTATCTAAAAATACCTAGCAAACCCTTCTGTAAACTTTTAATCGACCCTTAAAACTAAAAAACGACTCGAGTTTTTGCTACGTAAAGTTTCAACGAATGTTTTGAAAGGCGCGTTTCCGTGGATCATTTTTTTCATTATTATTTCATTAGTTTTTTCCCTCGCGCAAAGGGTGGAAATAAATTTTTAATTTATGAGTTACAACCCAATGAAAATTCGTTTGAAATTTCCCGAACTCGGTGGGCTTTCAAAGAACCGAGCTTTGCAGTCGTGTAAAAGACGAATAAAAGTATTAATCCGAATGAGACGTAGAAAACACATCTTTTAATCGGCTTTGGCCGAGAACGCCACAGCTGCACGACTGTCCAAATACATTAAAAACATCAGACCTATTAATATCGTACATTATTCAACTCATAAAACCTGGAAACATTACTGGAAGAAACGAATTTTCCTTGAAAAAGAATAAAATTAAAAAAAGCCCTCGCGTGTTCGTAGACTCGCGTGACTGCATTATAAAACTACGCCCGATCCTGAAATCTTCTAATAATGATAGGCCGAAAATCTCTTTTATTATTCAGGTCTCCGACCGCACGCGATTCCAAATAAATTTCAGCTCTTATCATACACCGTGTTATCGCATTGCTATTTCATGATTCCAAGAGTGAATCACTTTTCCATGCGTGCAAGTCCATAATTCGCATTTATTTTCGCTTCAACAGTCATTAAACTCAATTAAACGCGACGGGATTTTCATAATAATTCATGGAAAAGAATTTTATTCGGATTCGCTTAGTCCATTCGCAAATGAAAAGACTCGAACGTCCCGAGAGGCGCACTCGTCACGAATTTCCTGGGCATTATTATGCATGATTTACGACGTTGACCAGGCGGATTTTCCGGCATATTGCTTTGAAAGACTTTGAGTGATACGCGAACCAGTCGAGCGATTTACTTGTAATGCATTCATGCCCGGGATACGACAACATACTTTCGTTCGCGTCGTAGAAAAATTTAAATTCCGCAGAGAAAAGCGTTTAGAAAACTCGCCTGGTCCGCTTCTTTTTTGCGCTCTCGAAAGTAAAGTTTTTGCGGTTTTCCATGCTGGGCTTCTGGCTGACATTTCAGGACAAAGTTTTAACCTATCCAAACAAGGACTAAAACCACATAATAAACATGGTTTATTTGCTGTTCTTGAACCGGACAATTCCACAAGACTTTGACTGCAAATATGTACACGAATTCGGAATAGAAACGGAACGACGAATGAATACATAACGAGTTGTAACATTTTGTTTCCCTCGTGTTTTAATTAATAACCTTCATAATTAGTACGCGCTTTTCAGCTCTTCAAAAAGAACTTTCGCAATCATTCCAAGCGAGTTGAATGCTGCGTTTGATCTCGCAAGTGCTCGACATTCCCCCCGATCCGTAACTTGGCGAGTGGAGTTCTGCTAATTTTTTCAAATAAAACGATGCGACGTTAATTACGTAATTAAACATTTATTCTAAAGCCCGCGTGTCTCGGCGAGACAGCACTCCAGGGTCGAAGAAATAAGCTAAAAATGTATCAGTTCTCGTGCCTGGTACACGTCCATCATAATTCCGCGTTAGTTATTTATGTATACCCGACGTTTCCGACTTCCGTCAGCCGCTTGACGCGCCTCTAAAAGAACCTGCGGGATCGACGCGTTCCCTACCCTTGCTCGCTACCACCTGGAGGCGATGCTCGGGCTCGGGGGCTCGGGGGTTGGCGCCGATATGCACCACCGACATCGTACGCCACCCGAGGCTTCACGTTGCCATGGCGGATTTGCCCGCAGTTGCAATTCGAGCGCCGGGTGACGCGCAACAAGACGTTCCCGGATCTACGAACTTCGAGCGGGAAACGTTCTCGCGAACAGTGTTATCACGTACGTGATTCTGCCCCGATCGTTCTTCGACGAAACGTGCTGATTCAACTAAATCGTCTTTTCGCCACCTGCGCTTTTATTATTTTAGGCGTCACGGATTCAGTTTTTTTAACAAGGCAAATAAACTTCGTTTCACGCACGACGGAGCGCCAATTGCAGGAAGCGCGCGGTACTTGCGAAGTTCGTTTCAACGAGCTTTTCGTTGAACTTCGAGCCTTAATTCCAGCCGAGTTGATTCATTCGCGCAAAGTTTCTCGTTGTTCGTGTTGGTATTTTTGAAACGGTGGATTGTTTTTCTCGAGATAAAAGTAGCGACTTCGAGTCCGGTAATCAACTATTAAACATTGGAAAACTGGAGCAGCGGAACGCATTTCATGGTTGAAAAAAAGCATTGTGTTCCGGAAAAGTATAAAGAGGCTAGTTTCGGATGCTGTGTTTGGGAGTTGTTTATTTCATGGAATACGCGATATTGCGCCAGGGTATATGGACGTTTTTTCGCGGACAATCGGTGACCCACATTTTACGTTTCAAAAACAACGTGTATTATCTCTCGAATATCGAAAAAATGGGAAGATATCGGGACGAGTAGAGATTCTTGGACGTTCTTTTTACGGAAAAAAGACGATTGGAAATTACGTTATTACTGTGTCGCAAAGTTTTCCGTGATAAAGTCGGGGACAAGTTTGTGGCGTAACTGCATTGCTTTGTTGGGCCAAATTTCAAACGTGGAATAAAATTTCTCTCAACTCCCGCGGCGTCGCCCATTATTCAGAGCGCGAGGATTTTGATCCTTTCAACCAAAGGATTAGAGATTACGCGATGATCAAGACAAGTAATTCGAGAATTAATTCACAGAGCTCTCCCGGCTCTGAAAGCTCCGAGGCTGAAGCATAACAAATGGGAATCTCGCTGAAAATCGTTGGCTTTTGACGCGAAAGACGAATACGAAGTTACCCCGTGCATCAAAGATCAAATGATACAAATCTCGAACGCTTCAAGGGATGTTTCTGAGATGAACCATACATTTTCCAAAGGGTCTTGTAGACATAACAAAGTTACTCTCTATCCCGGCTTTTCCGAAAAATAAATTGGCGTAGAAGCTAAAATGTTTACTCGGAGTTTAATTTTAAAATTTCAATTACAAAGCTTTTGTTTTACTTTCATTGAACGCTTGAAAGAATTGCCTTGTTCTTAAGTTCCTGAATTCCCCGACTTTCTTCGCGATCCATGGCAATTTTATTTACGTTTACTTCTCTTTTCCTGCGGCAAAATTCAAGAAACTTAACATCACGTTGGATACGGCCCATTTGTAAATAAATCAGTAACAATGTTGTTTTCCTGCCCAGTTTGCTAGCGAGATTTTTGTTGAATCAGCAAGTCGGGGCACGAATGTCCACGCGACGTTTTCTCTTTCGTAATTTTCTTACGAAAAAGAACTTGCAGAGCGGACTACGCGGGTAAAATGTGTGCTGGTCTCGCGTCGAAGTACAACGAAGGAAATGATAGTTGAAACAGATGAGTAACGTCGCGATGACGATTTTCTACGTTTCAAAAATACCGCTCGCGATGCACGACTGCGATAAACGCCTCCGAAGGCATCCCGAACGTACTCGTCCGTATAAAAGTGTTCCTGAGCACGGATGTTTCGTCCGTTCGGGCTTGTTCCGCGTCGCAGATTTTCCCATTTCCTTTTTAACGAAAAAAAACGGCCGTAGATAAGAAAAAATTGGTACGGAGCCGAAGACTGGAATCCCAAGAGGTTCTATCAGTAAATACCGACGCTGCGTATAGAATAGGACCTCTTGAAGATTCGTCAACCATTTTTCCTTGAATCGAGCGACGAACGTATAGAAAAAGCGAGCACGAAGTCACTCGATTTTTCATCTTTCCTCTCCCAGCGCAATTTCGGCATTTTCCCGCGTCTGCGCTAAAACACTTAATTTCTTGGTTTGTTTGCCTTCCCCGAGGATTATTGCTTCTGCCCGTGCATGTAAAAGAGCTGTTACGTGTCCAAAATGCACGAGCGACGCTTCGTACTTTTATGAATTCTCCGACGCTGATGCCAGGACGCGGAAATTTTATATAAATTTAATGGTGAGTTGTCGAAGCGTCTCTGCTTCTCTTCTTACTCGCAATTCGACTCATCGAAGTTTATAAGCTTATTTGCAGTAAATTCTTTGGGATGAACGGTTTATGCTCGAGCTACGGGGAATTACAAAGGGTTGCAACTGAACGAAGCATATTTAGAGCCCCAATTAGCTCGTGAAGAGCAAAAGTTTTCCGGAATCGCATAAAGTTCAACTAATTACTAGAAAATGGGGTTTTGTCGAGACCGAACTGCGATATAATTAGCGGCGTTAATGATTCAATGAAAATCGCAATAATTTGCAATGTATCAATGCACGTCACCCGTTAACAGTCACAAAGACCGCGTAACAGGTGCGGTTTCACAGCCGCAACAGCTGCTTTACGCGAGCGGATGGAACAACTTCTCGAGCTTAACAATAATGATCTTTTTGTTAGCTCTGACAACGAGGGGCTGCATTAATCTTTTTTAATTGGATTAATTACGTCTTCAAGATGTTTCGCTGTGTACTAAATTTACCGAAAAAGTACGGGAAAAACGCGAACACGAAATTAGAGTTAATTGAAACTTTGATTAATCGAGTCTTTATTTCCGTGCGAGAAGATTGAGCGGCGTTTTTTCGAAATTCATTGCGCACGCGTTCCGTCACAATTATCACGAGTGGCATGATAACACGCAATGAATAGAGGGACTAGCCGTGCAATTAATACGAGGTTGAAATAGAACATTATTATGCAAACAGAGGGCTACAATTTGGACTCGCTGAATAGTTATCTGTCTATAACGAGCCACGCCAGCCCCAAGACAGCTGTTTGCTGATTCACCTGGCCGTTCCGTTCCGCTGGGCCGCGGTTCTGTGAATTACTTTGCCGAATTCGCCTTTCCCCACAAGACTAAAAAATGCTCGAATTTCATAGTTACATCGGCTCTTTTGCCTCCTTTTCGCGACTGTTTAAAAGACCTCGAGAATTCCGCAATCAAAGATCCTTGCATCTGTTATCGGATCGCGTGGCGATGCAGAAGAATCTAGAATTACGATTCGTGGGGACGCGGAGGAAGCGCTTTTTCACCGCTGAATAATACCACTGGTTTGCGGTGGTACTTCTCCCTTTTTTTGCAAGAGCCAGTGACCACCGCACGTCAAACTGCTCGTACTCGCTGAAAACGAAATTATTCCTTCGATTCCTTCAATAGCATTTTTTGCCGAGCACCGAAAGCAAAGCGCCGGAAGAAGAAATCGTGCCGAGCGATCGTTACCGTATTTCCAAGGTAAATTTATGGGAAAATTATGCCGGTCGAGGAAAAATTAATAGAGAGCTTTTGTCTGCTGAAACGGCTCTTTTCTACGGCTTCGATATAAAGTTTTGCTCTGTACGCTTCGAGGAGTATTTTAATGAATAATGTTTTGCTTACGAGAAAACTGCGCGGGAAATTGCCTCGGGCAAATTTCTCCCTGGAGTAGTCGCGAAAGAGCGAAGATTTTTCGATTTATAAAATGAAATGTCTCGTTTTAATTGCAGCTTCGATGATTCGTCGATGGACAGCTGTCCGTTGGCAACTGTCACGGAAGGCCGAGTCAGCGAATCGCCCCCGTGGAAAGACAGCACCGAAGTAGAAGTTACTTCCTTGGAAGAAGCAAAGTCCGTTATAGCAGCCCTGAGAGCCAGACAAAGGGCTCAAGCGCATCAAATGCTCGCTTTAAGAAGGACTGTAAAGTCACAGGTAACGATTTCAACTTTTCTCTGGATTAAAAAATGCCAAAAACTTGGACACTTGATCAGGCAAGGACGCGGAGTCGGAGTCGCTCCGAGTTTTCTCGAGTCTTCAATCAATACTCAAGTTTCTGCTGCTTTGCGAAGTCTTGAACTGCCAAACAAAGCTAATTGAAGCAAACATTGCTCGTTCTTTTCTCTCCGCAATGCGCGAAGTGCTATGGTTCTGTTGAAACAACAACGTTTATTTACGGCCTTTTCCGTGTTTTACGTTTGCGAGATAATTGGGCGAAAATGCGATAATTTTGTCGTCACAATTTGTACGTCGAAACGCTCGGATAAATTGTTAAGTAGGCGTTGAAATATCGATTTATCGAGAATGAAAAGGCTTTTGTGACCAATTCGCAGACTTTACAATTGGTAAACTTCCTCATCTGCATATCCATAGAGCAAACTGTCGGTGGAAATATGAGAAGCCTCGTTTGTGTCGACAGCAATACTATAAAGTGACCTGTTGCGCAGGCCACGTATTATTATACGAACACCGTTTCAAATTCAATGCTGGTTACATATATTACATTCTCGGGTCAACGTTCTTTCCCCCAAAGCAAATGTAACTTTAAACTCCACAAATTTTTAAATTACACAATTTTTCGAGCCGTTTTAAGTTCTGGAGTTCTATCGGCGATTATTCGACGATTTTTTCGACGAAATGTACGTTTTCCTACACCCACGTACCTACCACGCTGAATTATACATGTAAATATCGCTGTCGCCTTTTACCTCAAATTCCAGGCCACGAATTAAGACCTGAAAATGTAAACTCGGTAACGCACGTTCGAGTAGCAAAAATTTTGCTATTTTTGTTCTCCCGGGTTCGTGGATAATTTTTTGCAACATCATTGTGTTTGAAACGCGTAGTCGACCATTGCTCTCGCGTACTTGCGAAATTGCTTTTCTTTATCTCGCGACGTACGAAAATTTGTTTTGAAAACGTTCTTTTATTCAGTGGGTAAATGGAATTAAACGGAACGTAGGAATTCCGAAATTCGGGGGAGATTTCCCCCGTTTTCTTCTTATCGCGATGAAAAATGTTGGGTTTCGCGTAAAAACGAAAGAAAGAGAAAGAAGTCGCGTCTCGTAATGCAAAGCGGAACGGATACACGCTACATATTCCGTAGAGTACAAGTCGGATCGATAATTTAGATGGTCAGCAGTGCTGACAAAGTTAATGGCACCGTACGTTCGTGTCTCGCGGCTATTGTTGCCCCCTTTCCTCGTCGTCCCCCTCAATTCACTGGCAGCCCCGATATTACGATTACTATCACTTCGAAACCGGCATTTTCAAAAGCATAAAAAATGTGTCATTACGAAAATGTTCCAGGAGGATCACATAGCTCGCTTAACGAGAGGAAGCGCCGAGCAACTCGGGGCTTTATCCTCGCAATTGTTGTTTTTCGGGTCAAGGCTGTGCCGAAAACAGAAAGAGATCGATGCGATCATGATGCAACAGGGGGCGATAATTCATCGTCAAGAACGAATCATCCGGCAGCTACAGAGTCGATTTCACGACAAAAGCACGAGAGATTCGCCGATTTGCGATGCTCTCGATCGGCTGGACAGTTTAGGCGACAGCGACAGCGCCGTTGTCCTTGAGGAATCTATCGATGACCAAACACCTCCGAGGTAACATATCGAAATGCACGCGTTTTCGGCGAATTTTCTGTGACGGAAAAAATGGCGTTTCAGGTTCCGTTCTAACATAACGGACGTGACAGTTATTCGCTCGGTGTCGGATGCCGTCGAACCGTCCAACAAGTACTCGTCGATGAGACGGTGTAATGGGTTTCTCCGCAGGCCGGAGATTTTAGAGACCGTGTATTCCGTGGAAGAGGACGGCGACGGGGAGGGTAACCAAAATCCCGCTGAGGCCACGGATAATTCCGAGTGCGACGGTAGCAGAGCGAAACCCTTGGGGCCTGGGAAAGGACGGCTGCAAGAGCTGTACGGGAGTTTTGAGAGACTCGCTCAGGAAGGCGATTCGCCGCCCAGCGAAAGGCCCAGGGACGAGAGTCAACAGGCGCAGGTACTATTTTCGAAGCGTTTTGGAAATTTGAGGTTGAACTTTCGGGAAAATCAGTGTTCAGCGGGGAAAAGTATTTCGGTTTTATGGACAAGTGTCTTCTGAAATTACTCGCATTTATCCGGAATAAAAAATTACTGAGCACAAAGTATTAATGGCAGTACAAGGACATTTTCTTCGGGGTTTTTTAACTGATTTGAGTTTATGGATACTCATTTTGTTCGTTATTAGAATTTAAACAATTCACCTGTTGAAAATTTTTGAATAGTTAATCGCTGAGGAATAACATTTTGTTTGTTTATCGTATTCTGTGAATAAAATCATGTTTCTCTGTAATGATGAACTATTTTTAACACTGAAAAAAAAGTTCTCTAGAGTTAAGGAAATTTTACTTGATTCAAGTAAATTGATTCATTAATTTTCAATAAGATTACTATTTTCTGGATCAAAATGAATATTTCTTATCATTAAGGTGGATCGATACTTTAATGCAAGGGCGAATTAAAAAAAATATTTATAATGCAACATAATTAATTACATTTAATATGTGAGTATAATTTATTCAACAATATCTTCTTCTTCATGAAAAAAAATACGCGAGTGAAAAAATTGTACAAAAATGCTCGTGACG